>OY282581.2:18978656-19182985 GCA_958299025.2 Drosophila histrio
CCAGTAGTGCATATTAGCTGCACATAAAAGTCGCAAAGCATAGCTTTCAATAATTGTTAATTAAGTGCTGCAGATAAAAGTCATGAATATATTTAAATTTATTCATAATAAATTGAAATTAAGTTTCATATCTTTCAGCAAATATTTGTGTAGATTAAGGAGTAACTTTTATAGCAATGTTGCATATCTATCAGCAAATATTTGTAGCTCAAGGAGTAACTGTCACAGCTGAAAGCTAAAAGTTATAAAGGTAACATGAATATTTATAATAAATTGCAGCAATCTTGCATGTTATAGGCCAATAATTTTAGATCAATGAGCAACTGTTGGTCTGGCATTTAATAATAGGAAGTATGTGCATAAAGATCGTATAAATACATATCAACAATTAATGACATTAATGATATCACATCATAATTTTAGTTCAATGAGTAACTATCAGTCTGGCATTTATTACTTGTTTTATTAAATGTTTTCTCTATGATTTTTCTGTCTGACTTGGCAACGCTTTAGCTTAGTTTTCAGTTTAATGCGTGCTCATCGTCATGGTTGCCTGGATTCGAATCTGGAACTGGACACGTCTATGGTCAGTCTCTGTCTATCTAACTATCTGCTGGTCGCTGGACTGTGAAATGTCTGAATAAGTGAATATATATATATATATATATAAATATATATGCATGTATGTGTGTGGCATGTCTAACTGTACCCCACTTAGGAGGGGTTCCATTTTTCACTTCCACTTCCATTTCTCATTCCCAGTGAGTCATACAAATGCCTCCATTGACATTATTTTCATTCTTCTTTCAGTTCGTTGCTTACATCATGCTCGCAATGGTATTCGATATTATTGTTATCATTTCGACATGACGAAAGCGTTCAGTTTTGATAATAGAATATAGACTAACCCTTATAACTATGACCACGCCCGTAACTTTCATTCTCTTGATAGATAGTAGCTAGATATGAGAACAGAGAACACCTTTGGCTCGTCTTTATTTACCTAAACCTAAGATACTTAGTTTATTTTTTTTTCATTTTGCCAAATCGCTTTAAAGTGCGTCTAGCATAAAGAACAGCTATGTGCTATTTTTTGCTTATCAGCGACGCGCTCTTATCACGAATGTTTACGTAGCAAATACTGGTATATGGCATACGAGTATTTATTCTACACATTACATAAGTGCAAAAAAAGAGGAAGCTGCAAAAGTTTCTTGGGCTTACTAGTGGGAAAGCGAGTGGAAATGCCCATGGTGATGATGATGATTCCTGCAACTTTCATTTGTGCCTGCATGCGCCGCTAAACAGTTAAATTGTAATTGCTGCATCCATCAGATACGTTTCAATCTCTCGCTCGCACTCACTAGCGCCTTGTATCTGTGTCTGTTTGTTTGCTAGCAAACTTGTTTTCCACTATTTGGCATGACTATTTGTTAACTGGGTCAACTTGGCATTTTTAATATTATTTGCAGCGTTTGCGCGTGTTGTGGAAAATACTCTTTGGAGTCTCTAACGAAAAGATTGAGCTTGAGATTCAAGTCGGAAACCTTAACTTTTCGCAATACAACAACACTTAATTATTGCACTCTGACCTTTAAGCATTAAGTAATTTAGTTTATTTTGATTTTTGCTTAACTTGTTGATACTCTTTCGAAAATATAGCAATTAGCTATTGGCGGTAGAATCTGTTGTCAATCATCTCTTTTTGGGGGTGGAAATTTTTGTATAAATTAAGCTGTTTGTAACTTAAAATATTCGACATATTAAAGTTCGATATATTTCTTAAAACTATTGGAACAAAAGTAAAATATTAGCTAGGACATTCTTTTGGGAGTACAATATTCAAATTTCCCTGGAAACTTTCGAAGTAAACTGTTTCATCTGTTTCTAACAGAAGTTGCCATCATCTAAAACTTATTCAAATTCGATAACAGAGACATTATTTTATTAACTACATATTTTCGCCTTGTGGGTGAAACTTCCCCTGACACTTTCGAGCCAATTCAGAGCCAGAGCGAGACATTTCCTAAAGAAACACAGCTTTCTAGTTCTTACAATCTTCCATCTGGCACTTTGACAATCGCAGCCAGCAAGAGACCGAGAGCGACTGAAAACCAATTGAAAATGGAGATTTTCTCTTTAGAAAAACAAGCAATCATGCGGGCAATGAATCGAACGATTTAACGCGCCTTTCCAATTGCCAGACGATAATTTTATCGCAACGAAGGCATTTCTGGGAACTGGGTGCAGGGTAAATCGAAAGTCGAGGGTGCACAATAAGGGTGCGGAGTCGGATACGGGTATGCAGTTAATGCAGCGTGAGGTGATGCGGCAAGGTGGAAAGTTACCTGCGTTTGCTGGACAAGAATGTGAAAACAATTCGAGTGGAACGAGATAATTATGAATATAACCCATAGATTGATATGTTGAATAAACTCACCCTTCACAATTGGCTCGTTAACGAGCGTCATTTCCTCGTGGGGAATCATTTCCATCAGTCGTGCAATATCCTTGGCCAGCATGTTATCCACAATGTCCAGCAAATGCGGTTTGAGTGAATGGAACTTGGTAAAGTCCTGATGCTGCAGAACCTCCTGCATTTTCTTAATATCCGGGAAATCCCCAGGTGATATAGAGTGCTCACGCTGAATGCGATCATACACTTGGCCCAGATTCTTAATCAGATCCTTCTTTTTACTATCCTTGCCAAACACCGAGGGCATATCCTTGCGCAGCTCGGCAATTATAAACGCATGCACCTTGGCCAGACGCGCCCGCTTAATCAGATCGTTGAGCTTGCGGAGTGCCGCATTGCGGGGCAGAGACTGCAGATCACGGAAGAGATCCTGCTCCTCATCCTCGAACAGCCGACGATTCGCATCGAAGCGCAGTGGTTGATCCCAAAAACTGCCAATATAGACACGTGCCACCTCTGGCGTCTGCAGCACCTTGCCCAGAGACCACATCAAAGCGCCATAGACACGCATCAGCTGCTGATGATCGATCATGTCCGCCTTGTTCAGAATAATGCGGATTTTGTCATCGTGGCCCTTGAGAGCCTCAATGGAGCGCCGGAACTCATCGGATATATCCAATTTGTGTGCGTCGAACAGCAGAATGATGCGATCCACGCGCTCCGCAAACCATTCCAGTACGCCCGTAAAGTCATAGCCACGATCGATGCGCTGCTTCTCGCCGGACAAAATGCCGGGCGTGTCCACAATAGAAATGGCATTTAGCACTGGGGACGCAACACTCGAGCACTGGAAGCGATTTAGAAACGCATTGCCGTATTTGGACAGGGGGCGGAACTGTTTTTTCGGATCGACAACGAGCGCATTGCCGGGTATGACGCCCTCCTTGTCATCGTACATTACGGCAATAAACCGATCTGTCGTCGGCTCGGGTCCGATACGAATGCCTGGGAAATCACGCTCCAACAGGTAGCGAATGAAGGTCGTCTTGCCTGTGGAATACTGTCCAACCAGCAGTATCATCGGCTTGGCATCGAAATCTGGATCCTCCAATTTGGGCGAGTGAAAGTCATGGAACTGATAATGCTCCTCCAGTGGCAACAGTTTGCTTCGATAGATTTTTTTCAGCTCGCCAATTACATTCTCGACCACCTCTTGATTACGCGTCTCGCGCTTCAGAAAACTGAACATTTTGTTGGACACACAACAGACACGGACACAACTATTAATACAAATTTAGTAACACACTCTTGTCGACGAAACGGAGTGGGGCAGGGAACAGGCGACAGGCTGGGGCGTAAATACTGCAACGACGACAACGACAACGACGGCAATAATACAAATTTGTGCGGCGAGTGCGAATGCGTATACGTGTAATTGAAAATCGAATATGAATATTTCGTATATAATATGTACACTCAATTTATGCGTGTCGTGAGTCGATTTGTCGCGAATGATTCACGCGCGTCCGTATATTTTTGGAATAAAAAAGTTGGTCGCTTAGGCACAAAGCGAGACCAAGGCTGCAATTCCAAATCTAAATTAACTAAGAAACTATCGAGTTATCGCAATCGATAGGTCGATACAGCGTGCGATATACTTCCAGGGTGTCATATTATTTGCGCGGGGTATATTAATAATTCAAGCTGCGATATTGCAACTTCGCAACGTTACTTTCACACTGTCAATTTCCATAAAAGGCACTGTAAATTGAATTTTTTACTAAATAATTTATAAATATTTGAGTTATAGACATCAGATCTGTAAGCTACTTAACACAAAATAACAGCTCTGACAACAACCTGCCAACCTGGAAAACTACACAACATTTAGTAAAATAAATTATTTTTATAGAAAACACATTAATTTAGCTCAGTTTTGTAATTTTTTAAATAAATCGAACTTTATCATTAGGGCTGCATTAATTGTCAGAGATGATTGTCTGTAAGACTCTACTTTTAATATAAAACAATAGGTGGCGCATACGACAATAGGTGGAGTCACTAAATTTGGCGCGCATTGGCTCCCAAAACGAAACATTTATTTTAAATTTACATTTTAAATAGAGTTTTCGTCAAATATATTATGTTAACTTTTTTTAAATAAAAGTTAATTTATTTATAATTCATTAAAATGACAACCTTTATTTAATATTATTTATATATTCCTCTGTTGTACTTTATAATCCATATTTATTATCCATAATTAAACAATTGTTTTTCAATTCAATTTAAATTGCGCGCCATGTTATTTGCTGTTATTAACATTACAGCAAATGTTAAACATTTGTCATTTTCTAGTGCCTTTTGGCAATTGGTCAACAGTAAAACGGCGGCTGCCATTTCCCCTCCCTGATCCAACAACCCGACCCAGCTGTTCAAATCCATTTCAGTCGTGAGAGCGAACCGAAAGATACATTTTGCGAGCAGCGGATAAACGACGGTGAAATTTTTTGGTGTGCTTTAAAGAAAACGAAAAGTAAATAGATTAATTTGCATAATAAATATAAAACGGGCTTGTGAAATGTAGCAATAAGCGTATCTCACCGAAATGTGCATAACTACAGATAAATTTGTGCTATCTGTACAGGTGTGTGTGCGTTTGTGTGTGTGTAACGGCAGCAGCTGTATATACAAATATGGATTGAATCTGTGTGAATCTCGGGCGACAACAACAACAGCGAGAGAAAAGTAACGACAATTAGGCAAATATAAAGGAAGCCTTTATGCAAAATGCATCAAATTGGCGTAACATTGACGCTGCTTCGACAATTTAAACGCGCGCTCAATTTACTTTCTCGTTACGCTACAAATTGACTTGAAAAATCGATTGGACAACAACAATGCCGACAAACGAGGCAGCGGCAAAAACGAAAACATTGCGCACTTGCAAATTTAGCCAGAGGTAAGTCAACTAACTCCCCATTAACAATCTGACTCGTCCATCGCTCAATAAATTAGCACAATGCTCAAAAATTAGCAACCACAATAATAACAACAACAACAACAATAACAACTACAGCAGCGAGAGCAATAATAAACAATGCAAGGCATGCGGCGAATTTATATTCGCACTGTCTTTGCCTTTGCTTTTGAATTTGCGTTTGCGTTTGCTTTTGGTTTTTGTATTTGTTGCCTTTGATTTCTGCTGCTGAGTGAGCACTTTTGACAGTTATGTAGTGTGTATTTCGTAACAAGCAGACTGAAAATAAATATATGTGGCCTGTTTCGCCTAAATACTGTACTGCCCCCCCCCCCCATCCCCTTCGCTCCATCATAGCATTCGATACTTTTGGGTACACATGTACTTGTGAGCATTGTCGAGCTCGAGTTTCTTTAATCAACAATCGTTGTTTAAAGTTCAAACTCAAAGTCAAGTGTATTGTAGTTTCCGTCTCAGCGCTGCCTCATTTTATTTTTAAGGGGGCGGAACGGGGCGGGTCTGGGCGGCTTAAACGCCATCGTCAACGCCCCCCATTAAAAGTTTCTGGAAAAGTACTCGTAGTGCTTTCTGCTTTCTGCTATTTATGGAAATTCATTGATTTCATTAATAAAAGAAAAAAAGAAACGACAAATATGGATACTTCTAATGTTTGTTGTTGTTGCCATGACATTTAATGGAGGTTACAATCCATTACTGTTCCTTTTTATGAGCAAATGCATTTTTATTGCTTCGAATTCATTCATTCCCAAGTGGTATACTTGAAAAGCCACAGAAGAAGGGGATGACATAGTAATATCTTTTTCTTGGGTCCCAATCGTCTCGTATAATTTGCAGAAATGTCTGTTATGGAATCAGAAACGTACTTAATTTACTTTCTTGTCATAACAGACTATAAATAATAATGTTGTAGGATAGGAGAGAACACCTTTTGGGTCGTTTAGAGATGGAATGGTCTATTTACCAAATTGAATAAAAAAATATAGTAAATGATAGAGTTACTATGCGTAATAACCTTCAGGAAAACAGTGTGAACCTTATTAACGGCTTAGAAATTGGCATTTACTTTATCTTATTTATTTAATCCTTTTTCCTAGTGCTACAAGGATATCCTTATAAATGAGTGCACTAGTCAGAAACATAAATCATAGCATTAAACAATCGATGCGGATTTTAAATAAATATAAAGATTATCTTTCAATTAACCTAATTTTATTAATTAACAACAAATTTAGACAAGTTTCTATATCGTAGTGTCTATAATAAGAAACTATTCACGCTTTAAACACATTTCACAACTCATGTGCGTTCCATTTTTAGTTTAAGCAATCAATCACAACTTATAAATACATTTTTAAATATTTGTTGAGCTTAAAATGTTACGATATTTGCGATAGAAACAAAACAATTGATTTTTAGTTTGCTTTGTAATATCAACACGTATTTCTTGTAATATTTGTCTGTAAAATGCATTCCGCATTCTTGCCTGTTTAGGAACAGCTAAGAAATGATATAAGTATTTCGTCAAATATCGCATTCGCCAAATATACTATATTCTATTTATATGCCAATTGACGCGAGGCCGCGATCGCCCACTTTACAAAACCCGACGTCGGCATCGGCGTCGACGTCTTGCCTCGCCGATCCCGGCAGCCGACGACAAAAGCACGCAACGAGAGCGTGTCGGTGGGAGAGGCCCATCCGAACCGCTCTTTTTGACAGAGAATGCGACGAGACGATGACTGTCCATAGGCTTAAGGCTTCGAGCTAATCACCTAGACACATTCGAGTGCCCACATGTCGTATGAGCATTATGGGCTTCCGAACGAAGCCCGATTCGCAATTGTACTATGCCATTTCGAGCAGAACAATTTATTCTTACGTACTCGGATATTAGTACTGATAAACTTGAGCTATTCACTGTCACAGCCCCTTGAGTTATTTATCTAAGATTTACATTAAATTCCATTAACAATATCAACAAGAAGGGAGCTCTAATCGAGCGATATTAACAGAGAGATACCCTTTAACTGGGTATGACAATACTTTCCTCTTCAACTTATCTGTCTATTAGTCGAGCATACCCGCTTAGAATGTGTGCAAGGTATCAATGACAGATTGCCAGCAACAATTATTACATCTAACTAAATAATCTTAACGAACAATTCAACATATTTTTATCAGTTAATGAAATTGTTCAATTTTAATTGATGACTTTTTTGAATTGTAATACGCTATCAAAAATATTCCACTTGAATGATAAATATATGTATTTTTTCTTCCCCATTTCAGATGGCGAAATAAAAGAGCCTGCCTAGTAGGCATTTGGTAGCAACTCAGTCGCAGGTCGCTGATAATATGTCAAAAATGAGAGGTAACTGGAAAGGAACTAAGAAATCAATTGCCGGTAATGTGTGTGTAACTGAAAAAACTACTTATATATTTTTCATAGGTCGTGTACTGATTCCCCTGCCCAATACCGGGGCCATGGGACGTAAACGCAACAATTTTTACATGCGCAGCATTTTCATTCTGGCGCTGTGCATCTTTGGCCTGTTGCAGTACCACAACTTTAACTACTGTAAGTACATTTCCTATAAAATTATTATCATTTTCGAATTACAAAGGCACTTTTCAGTTTGCCAGAAGGCAAATGTGTGTAAACGGGCAAAAGGAGGCATCTTTAACCCTATAAAGCATAAGTGTCTGTGTGAACATCTAGATCTCAGTTACTGTCAAAGCTAGAGCTTTTTGTATATTCTCAACGGACCATTTTGTCTCGCTACCTTTTGTCGCCACAAATTGCAGAAAAAGCGATTTACAAATGTATTAATAGTAGTGAAATAAAAGTAGTTTAGTAAATGCATTACAAATCTGTCCTGAAAATTTCATCACAATCGCATAATAAACTAGTAAGTTATTCTAGAAACAATTTCGAGCAGCATTGAACCAAAGAATGAATTCTGTTCTCTACTCTAACGTAACATATACTTAGGCATGTTTTGCATTTAGTCATTGAGAAATAATTACGACATAATATAGCTAATCATAGTACTTAAGATTGCTTGTTAGCAATATTGATAGATTGTGACTAGAGTCTTAAACTATAAGTATTATCATACTTACAGGAAGTAATTAACTAAATAAATAATTAATAACAGTGCGATACTTGACTCGACTGTAGCCTTTGTCACAATTAAACAACTATTTATTAACTTTTCTTATTTGTAGTGGACAGTCGAGATGCAATGCTAGGTGACTCGGTGACCAATGACTCGGTGGATGCCATAATGTCAATGGTTCCAGCCACTCTGCACAAATATCTGACTCCACATTCGCGGAATCACAGCACGTCGGGTGCAGGTGAGTTGTGCTCTGGTTATCAATGATAGTATGGAGTACTTACTGTTGGAATTTACAGCGTTGGTCTTAAATGCCAGCAGCTCTGCTTTGGGCGTAACAGGAATGTCAGCGGCGACCACAATCAGTTTTGATGCATATCGTCCGCCCAATATTTCAGAGATCAAGCGTCAGATTATCAGATACAACGAAATGCAGTTGGTGCTAAACGAGGATACATTTGGTCCGCTGCAAAATGATTCTGTGATAATTGTCATACAGGTGAGTGTTTCATCATCAACTGTTAAACTGACAATCAATTTCATATTTGTCATCATTTTACAGGTGCATACGCGCATCAATTACCTACGTCATTTGATTGTTAGCCTGGCCCAGGCACGTGACATTTCCAAGTCATTGTTGGTCTTCTCGCATGACTATTACGACGATGACATCAATGATTTGGTGCAACAGATTGATTTTTGCAAAGTGCTGCAGATCTTCTATCCGTATTCGATACAAACCCATCCAAATGAGTATCCCGGCGTGGATCCCAATGACTGTCCTCGGAACATTAAGAAAGAGCAGTGAGTAGATGAGAAAATACCATAAATTAAATGTTATGAACTAATCAAGAAACCATTGCAGAGCTCTTATCAACAACTGTAATAATGCATTCTATCCGGATCTCTATGGTCACTATCGGGAGGCCAAGTTTACGCAGACCAAACATCATTGGTGGTGGAAAGCGAATCGTGTCTTCAACGAACTGGAAGTTACACGTTTTCACACGGGTTAGTTATTGGCTACACGCTAAGGGTTCGCAAATTGTAGCAATTGTTTTGCTTTGCAGGTCTTGTTCTGTTCCTAGAGGAGGATCATTATGTGGCCGAGGACTTTCTCTATTTGCTGGCCATGATGCAACAGCGAACCAAAGACTTGTGCCCCCAGTGCAATATACTGTCCCTGGGCACGTATCTGAAGACCTTCAACTATTACACTTACCACAGCAAGGTAAGAACTAAAGATGACCAACGATCAACGATCCTTTGCCTGGCTAATTGGTTAAAACAAAAGAAACAAACAAAACGAATGCTTAAATGCCAAATTATATATATATCATTATCAATATCAATATCAATTTCTATCGATATATACTATAAATAATTTATGTTTTTTGTTTTCAACAAAAGCAAAATCTTTCAACGCTTATGCCAGTATAACTGTTAACATATCATTTTAAGCACTAGGTTTATAGATCATAAATCCGCATAAACACATACATAAGCCTAGTGTACAGATATACTTACTACAAGCATACATCAGAAAGACATACATATTGTTGTACATATATATGTATGTATGTTATTTTATATATATTTATTTAATCAAATCACACAATTTATCACATCATATGCGAATTTAAATATCATAACTCTTTCTGCGTTCTTCTCTATTATATACTTCGTGCAGACTAACAAAAAATCGTATGCTTCCTCGCTGATCTCGTCAAACAGTGTATTAGGATCGAATAGGAACAATAATAATAGAAACTCACTGCAGTTAGCTGCGTCATCATCAGCGCAATCATCCAGCACTTCATTAAAGAATGTCAAAGTCTATGTGGGCGACACCGTTGATGTTAATAACGCAGACAGCCACAAAAATAATAATATAAATATAATAAAAAACAATAACATTAACAATAAAAATACTAATAATAATAAAAGAACTAATCACATTAACACTGTCACAGCCACATCCAACACCAACTATAATAATAATAATAATAATGATAATGAAAATAGTAATAGCAATAATAATAATAATAAAAATGGTGCACAAACATGGAACTATCATGTCCTGCCGTCATTATATTCCGTCTATCAGAAGGTAGCATCAATGACGTTCTAATAATCTAACAAAAACCTTAACAATTGAATTTAAATCAAAAATATAGCACTTCCCCCCCCCCACACACCCCCCCCATCATTGCCGTAGTGGAGCACTCGTTGTTTCTCTTTTAATTTATTTATAACCATTTAATCCTTTGCATGATCTTCAATTAACTTAAACATTCCAATTGCTTTGGCGAATCGCATGTCTATGTGTTTTTATTTGTTAATTGTTCTACTTTACTTAATGTCTCTCTTTATGGTACAATTGTCATGTGTTGTGTGTGTGTATGTGTGTGTGTTTTCCGTTTGGCATGCCGCCCCTTCCTACGCATGCCACACATGCAACAAACAGTTGCACGCCCGGGCTCGTGTCCGTGTACGCGTCGCCAAGGTTGATAAGCACAGCATCGTCAAAGATTATCGCAAGGTATATGGTACATATGTTGACAGCGTTATCTATACCCACAACCTAAGTACTAAATACATATATAACAACTTATAGAAATAGATCGTTTGTAGAGCGTTCTCTAATCACACAAAATTCCATACAGCACAAACAGTGAGTCAAGTAATTCATTTGACAAAATAAAAAGCTTTTCTTATTTTATTATTGTTGCTTATGGTTCCTAGAACAATTTAATAACGAAATAATGCAAACTTTTGAGTATAGACGTAATTTTAACCAGTCGGAAAGGCTACAGTCGAAGTCGACTTATTCTTCAAAATGGAAATAAGTGTAACACTAAAAGTTTCCATAACGCGTTGTAACGTCAATATGCTCTTCTTCTTCCTTTGGTCCGACACTGAGTAATATTGAGTTTTGAATAACTTGTGAGTTTATTATCCGATCGCGATTAAATTTTCAGGATACATTAGGACCCCGATGCTTGTTCTGTGTGCCACAATTCAAGGTTCCAGTTTTAAAATTGACTACTATATGGGATTTGAAGTTTTTTTTGAACAACTTCCGAGATTATTATCCGATCGCAATGAAATTTTCAGGATACGTTAGGACCTTGATACCCGTCCTGTGTGTAGCTTTAATATTTTTCGTTTTATGGGGTTTAAACAATTTTGTTCTCGATTTACGGAGCCGGAAGGGGGCGTGTCAAAATTTTAAGATAAACTTGTTCTGCTTAGTCCATAGACGAACCACCATACCAAATTTGGTGACTCTAGCTCTTATAGTCTCTGAGATCTAGGTGTTCATACAGACAGACGTACAGACGGACAGACGAACATGGCTATATCGACTCGGCTGGTGATACAGATCAAGAATATATATACTTTATGGGGTCTGCCGGACTTCCTTCGACCTGTTACGCACATTTTGACAAACTTAATAGACCCTTTTTTACTTTTTTTTAAAAGTAAAGGGTCTAAAAATATAAAATAAATATGTGTACAATTTATCTTGTCAAAACAATTACTAGTAAAACTCTTGATAGTTAAAATGTCTTATTTGGGGTCTATTAAGTAGGGCTCATGGACTAAACATCATGATCATGGGAGCATGGAAATTCATACGCCGTTCCATACATTTTACATCATAAAATATACTATACATTTGATGTACAGTTTATGGGATATCATAAATTGGGTTCATTGGGGTTGGATTCCTTTGCTTACTCTATGTATAAACTCTAATTAAATTGTAATGATCATAATTATTATTATTATTTTTAGTTTTGATACCTAACACACACTCTTGGCTCGTTTTAGTTTCAACTTAAAAAAAAAGAAATAATTTAAATTTGCATGTTGCCCCTTTTTGATCCAATGTTCAATGTGTTGCCCCAGACGGTTGATGCCATTAAGTGCAAATAACAATTGATTTTTACGCATTTCATATACTTGATTAGGTGGAGGTAATGCCATGGATTAGCAGCAAGCACAACATGGGCTTTGCCTTCAATCGAACCACCTGGAAGAGCATAAGGCGGTGTGCCCAACACTTCTGCTCGTACGATGATTACAACTGGGACTGGTCACTGCAACATGTGTCCCAGCAGTGCTTGCAACGCAAGTTGCACGCCATGATAGTCAAGGGACCGCGTGTCTTCCACATAGGGGAATGGTAAGTCAGATATATCAATCGATTAACAGATATAGGAATCATTAAATTATTAAACTCTTCTCCTTGCAGCGGGGTCCATCATAAGAATAAGAACTGCGAATCCAATCAAGTCATTTCCAAGGTGCAACATGTGTTGCGCATTGCACGCAATTCGCGTCAACTTTTTCCACGCTCCCTCATGATGACGGTGCCGAGTTTGGTTAAGAAATCGAAACTACGCAAGGGCAACGGCGGCTGGGGGGATCTGCGGGATCATGAACTCTGCATGAATATGACGCTGCCAACCAGATAGAGGAGAGCACCAAAAATTACCATAGTAACCAAGCCAAATTAGGGCTTACTTAGTTTAGTTATTTAACTAAATTCTACTCTTAAATATTAGCTTATTATAGCATCATTTTAAGTAGTAACTCTTTGAATTATGTAAAGGCAAATCAAGAACGTACTTCTTATAAGAATACTAATTAACTGAATAACTATTAACGAATTAACTATTCAAATCGCAATCAACGCAAATTTGTTATCTCACATATATATATATATTATATAGAAGTTTTATAACGGAAACTTTTTAAAATGCTGCACAATTGATTTTTAAAACCTATAACCTAAAATCCTCTAGTCAGATTTGTATGGGCAGAGTTTGCCATATTACGAGTAGAAAACAAATAAAATTTCACATTGTGCCGTTTACTAATTATCATTTTTTGTTTAGGTTCCGTCCAAAATTGAAGGCCGAACGATTTCTCATTAAACTGTCACCCATCATTTCTTACAATTTGCATGACATCAGTTAAATATACTTTTATTCCCTATAATAGTCATATATCCATGGAAATATACAATTACAACATAACTGAATGTTCAATAATAAACCCCAAAATGTGCCGAAAACATTAAGTCAAAGTTAGAACAACATCATAAACTAGTCATATATCATAAAAAACCATTATAAACGCATACGATATAAACAATACAAGTAGATGGCTAAAATAGTAAATGAATTGTACCAAGGAATACGCATAATTATGGAAATATGGAAATCTCTTTAATAATTAATTCTAGATCTAAGCCTGTGTAAATAGTGACTTTTTGTTATATAGAAGATTTTCACATAAGTTCTCTTAATCCTAAGTATTACATTTATGTACGTAATTTGTTACTTTTAAATTGTTAGTCCAAGGCGCTTTTATCTATAGGATTTTCAAATAACTGGACGAAAATCAATATAATAAACGCTATTTAAATGCGATCACATTTTTGACCGCTCAGCTATTCCAACGAACAATGTGTTTTCTTAACAATTCATATGTAACTACTGATGCTCTTTCGATATTATTTCTAAGGTTTTATTTTGAAATTCGATGGTGCTCTTCAAAAACTGGTTCAAGACATCTAGACGTTCTGTAGCCGCTTTTCTCAAGTCTTCAGTTCGTTCTTTGACGACATCTATCATAGCCAATTCGAAGGGTGTCATTTCAGTATTTTGTACTGCTTTCTTAAATTTCTTTGCAGGAGGCACATCTTTGATCTTTTTGGTCACTCGTTTCCTAGAATGTTTAGCATTTGACTCTTCTGAACTTTCCACAATAAAAGAGTCAAGGGACGATGTTGCCGAGACAAATTCGTCGCCATCTACTTCAATCCTATGTTCAGATACTAAAATAAGCATGATTATTTAAATATATATATTTTTTTTTAATAATATTACTTGAAGTCGTCTTACTTGCGCTTTCTAGCATCTCCGCTAAGAAATTCTCAGATCCTTCGGATCCAAGGATTTTGTGAAGTCTCTTAAAGTTACGCCAGGTGGATGGTTCTCCGTCCGCTTCTTTCATTGCCGCGAGCTCACGCCTGTAAATTTATACTACATATACAAATGCTTGGGATGGAAAGATTTGTAGTAAATCTGCAAAATTTACCTGTAACGGCGTATCAAATTATCCATTTTTGACCTGACTTTTTTCCATTCTATATTAAATCCGATAGCTGCAAATCTTGCGGCCATTTCCGAAAATATATCAACGTTACGATCCGAGCCATCCAACTTTGGTTTGTTTTCCTCCCACATCTCAAACAACAAGTTCTCGTACTCTGTTTTCCACCAAATTGGACCACATCGGCGTTTTGGTGTTTGACTCATTTTGAAGTTCTCTGACGATCAACACAAATAAAGATGATGAATGTTGCACTTATTTTTTACACTCAATTGCAGAGAATGACACATTTAGGGAAATGTGTAACATGTATGTAACATATTAGAAGTATGTGTCCATATGTGTTTCCAGTGTTGAAAATGCCAAAAAATCAAACTTCTAGATATATTTTTATCGATATCACATAAAATACAGCCACATAATCTTTACAAACAGCTGATTTTAAATTTCAAGTGGGCGCCATTTTATTATTTTATTTATAATTTACAAATTTAATTTCAGATTGCCAAAAAAAAGTTCTCAACTAATTTAATTAATAAATAAACGTGTGATGATTTTTTGACTTCATTTCTATCGAATTGTGTCTTTGATGAGAAATAAAAAAATCGATGCGAATGTGTACATATAAGTAGAAAGTTTATAATATTGTAAATTTGATAATTTTTTATATACAATATATTTATATGTACTATATTAAAATGAATGCATGAATACATTAATGAAATTTCATTTAAATATATAAATAACTTACAATACGTATTTATAAATGCAAATTACTTAAGCTTTGAAATTAACGTGTCGAACAAAGTAGGCATTCGCCCGGAAAATATCAGTGTTGCGCAACGTCATTGAACCTGACACGTTTAACAGCACTATATTTTAACAAATTTGTCAAAAGGGACAAATTCTCTTTTATTAAAAATAGTTTCAGAAAAAAAGTAACATAAACCTAAAAAAATTTTGTATCAAAAATAGTATGTAGTTTAAATTAAAATGTAAATGAATTAATGGGCATTTAGATAGCTGACGACAAAATTGAGCACTGCCGATGCAAAGAGCTTTCATAGTGTGCGTATTGCCGATGCAAAGAGCTTTTTTTGTAGCGTGGTAAAGCTTTCCACCCAAGCCAGTTGTAAACGCGCTCTTGAACTATAAGCACACAACGGACACGAAACGGCAAGCAGACCGATTGGAAACGGGATTGATAAACTCTGATTGACTGCATCCTCAAACAGACGCAGCGTAATTTGTCCCGCCTTCCTATTCAATTATACACCCAGTGTTCAACAACAACAACAATCATGAGCAAGCAACTGGCGCGTCGTGTGGGTCAAGTCAACAAATTCCTGACCGTTGCGTCGGCGAATGCTGCGGCAACTCATAACAACTACTTCACCTACGTCAATGAGCTGTCGCATCCCATCGACCGCGAGCCTGCAATTGTGTCCGTCGAGGAAGCCGTCGGCTGCATTAAATCTGGTAGGCATACATGACTTTCATCAATTCCACATTCTTCAATTCCATGCCGATCTACAAACAGAAACGGCTGATCGAACGATTTCTGCATGAATTCGCTTGTATTTATTTGGGCCGCAAAATTCGGTGTTATGTAATATTTGCACTATTTTGTTGGTTGTGCCCCTTGCCTTGTTGTCCGGCCTCCTTAAGGTTATGACCTGCCGTTGTGTGAAGGTGCAGTAGTGGAGGGGGACACACACAAACAAGTCATGCAAATTTGTGTGCGTGTGCTTATGTGCGCGTGTAATGAGGCGAGTGTAATTCAAACTATTTAAACACACATACACACACATATCAGTGGGGCAATTACAGGGTGCACTTTAAATGCCGGCAATAGAAATATAAATCAATTGTCTGTGATTAATCACAGATTTTGTCTATCAATCAGCTTATCAGTTATTTACGAGCTCTGCGCTCCCACGTACACAATATGCATATGTATGTATGTGTGAATGTAAACTGCCATGACGTGAATGCAGAAATTAAAGTATAACTTATATAATTTGTAATCTCTAACTGTCAAACAAGTGTATGTAAATAAGCAAGTATCAGTTGATTTCTATATTATTTACATTGAAATTGAATGATTAAATGCAGCTGGGTTGCAAATACACTCACACACACACAGGTATTTCTTATGATTGAAGAATATAATTCATATTGAAACAACACGTTCAATAAACATATGCATGCGTTTGTGTGTATGTATTAGAATATTGTACTTTGCTCTCTGTGCCAGTGAAAAGCTTAGCTTAGTGCTGCGGAACACACACAACACATATAGACTGACACACAGTCGTGGCAGAAATAACATGTCTGGCAACAGAGCGACAGCTGTGCTGATAAGGGCATATTATCTACATAATTAATAACAACTGTAGAATAAAACTGTTATTGTACCTAAGTATGCATGTTGTTGTGTTATATATTTACTTATGCAATAATATTAAAAGGTGGGCGACTGTACAAGGGTATTAGTATTTTTATTTGGAAGCACCAACAATGCTGATAACATTCGGCAAACAAAACATGCTAAATTGTTGGTGCTAATGCAGCATTGATTTAATTAATTTCAATTGGCAAGTTGCGCAAGAGCCCCCAAAAAAATATTATGATGTTCGACTAATAAAACTAGTTGCTGGACCACGCCCACAAAACGCACACACACACACACAAACAAAACTCTGCTCGCACTTTGAGAGCTTCCTCACAGTGTTGACAGAATTCAAGGGCTAAAATAGTTAATTTTATCAAAAAAGGTAGCTAGAAATAGCTAAATAAGTTAAAGAAATGCTCGATTTCTTTCAAAGTTTAGCAGAAAGCTTAGGTAACGAAAATTCGAATCGTAAGATGAGTAATTAAAAGGCAAAATATTATTTTTATCTTATGGCAGCAAATACGTAATTTCGTCGATATCAGCGACATTATCGCCAGAATCTTTATATACATACATATGTCAAATTTAGAATTCTTCATATCTTTAAAGAATATATACTTTTAGAATTATAACACTATAAATTGATATACATATAAGCTATCATTGCAGTTAACCGACTTTAGTAGTATTTTCCCAAACGGATGTTGCCGTAACACAATCTTATCTGCTAAAACTTCTTCTTTCATTCAATTGCTATCTTTTCCACAAAGAACTATTGCTGTTCTTCAGTAAATTCAAGTGATTTCAAGTTAATAGCATATCCTTTATTGTTCTATCTTTTGCTATTAAAAAATAGCTAAGTCTGACTACAAAATAGCTAAAATGGCAACATAGCTTCATCGTAGAAAAGTAGATAAAATTGAGAAGATTCAACCCTGTCTAATTTTAGACCTATTCGCAAAACACGCGCCGAACTAAATCAGCTACGTCATTTCATTTGCAGTATATTTGTTTTTGTTTTTGTTTTATTGTTATTATTTTATAGCACATTCTGGCAGATAACATTCTGTGGCAAACAAACATACATATATACAGTATAAATGTAAATCTAACCAATGAAATCTAAGTAGTCATAAACATAATGTTGTTAATAGTAGTTTGATGATGAATGGCATTTAATTAAATTGATAAGCTATGACATTCTAACTATCTTATCATAATCTTTTAGATAGAGCATTTAGTTGCATGCTAATACGTTAACACACGTTGTCACACTCACTTGGCTACATCAAATATACATATATGCAATTGGCAATGCGATTTAGGAATATTGTCTGCAATAAAAATAGATATTGACCTACGTATACATACCGATATATTTATATATATGCTGATGCCGATTCTTGCCAGTTGTCAGTGGAGTCACAGCTCATAAAACGTGGGTAGAAGAAGTGTTAGAAAATTATAAGTTACAAATATTATATGTAGTACGTAGATTATGTTTCTTTTTGCAATGTAATGTGTAAACTGACCCCACGGTGCGTCGTCAAGTAGCCATAACAAGTACAATGGTCTTTTACCTAAGACATTCTTACTTATTACCATAATGAATTAATCATTAGTTTTCGTTTATTTCATTAGCATTTGAAAACAATCACTTACATGATAGATAAACTAAGTACATAGTTAGTTTGAACTAATTCAATCTGTCTGTGTGTACTATTTACTGTATAACTTAGTTCCCCTTTTCATTTGGCATGCAATTTCTTGGCATTTCTATGATAATTTTTACACTATATTTCTAAAAATACAGCACGTGCACCATTGCAGGATGATTGAGCGTATATATAGGCATAACACAAAACGGGTAAATTGCTGCTTAGAACGTTGTTGTTGTTATGGAACTGATCTAAAATTATAGCAATAACAACGTCACTTAGCGGAGACAAGAACCATTATCAATTACAGACGCGTTCGTTCTTTAATTTTGAATACCAATCAAGTCATTATTTAGAGCTAAATTCTTTTCGCTATCAGCTCTGAATCTTATCAATGACAATAAAGTATCAATACACATTTGCAACTCTGTAAATTATCCGAGCCTTATATCGTCTCTCCACTACAATGTTTATTTACTTTTCTCTGGGTTTTACACATTACTTGCCATTTTTTAAAATATCTAAATTAGTTGTCTTTACCTTTATTTAAATAAACGTAGTAGTTAATAAATTGTGTATCTTATTATGAATAATATATTATACCCTCTTTCCACTACGAAATTTATAGAAACTTCTCAGTTTCTACACATTTTTTTTCAATATTAAAAAATACAATATTTGTTGCCCGAACAATTAACAATTTTTTTTATATATAATTAGATATTTAATATACTATAAAATATTAAAATTAACTAGGGTAACCTGAATTATACAAATTTATTTTGTTTTAGTGAAGAAAACCTTTTATATATTTTTTTCAATTTATTAGATATTTTTGATATAATGTGCATCAACTAGAAACTAATCAAAGAAATCTAGCTTGATTGGTAACTGGAGGAACAATAACCTTTTCCGGATATAATTTAATTATTTATCCACTAATTGATAACACCTGTTCTCTTATCTACTTAACTTTCAGGCGACACTGTCTTTGCACAGGGTGCTGCCGGCACTCCGAATGCGCTCTTGAATGCGATGACAATGCATGGCAAGTGCAACAATCTGGAGAAGATTACTGTCTGTCATATGCACACGGAGGGACCTGCTGAATACTGCAAGCCGGAGTACAAGAATATTTTCCGCTCCAACTCCTTCTTCATGGGCGGCAATGTGCGCAAGGCCGTCGCCGAGGGACGTGGAGACAATGTACCCATATTCTTGCACGAAATTCCCCAGCTCTTTTACAAGAAGATTGTTAAGCCCGATGTTGCCTTGATTCATGTGTCGCCCCCAGATCGTCATGGATACTGCACGCTCGGCACCAGCGTCGATTGTGTTCGTGCTGGACTGCTCAACTCGAAGAAGATCGTAGGTAAGTGTTTCGCAATCTAGCTGAGATCTATAGTATTGGAATATTCAAGATACTAATGTGTTTCACATCGTTTTAGCTCAAATCAATCCTCATATGCCACGTACTTTTGGCGACTCTATCATCCACAAATCGCACTTTGACTTTGCTGTTGAGGTAAATGAGAAATTGCCCCAGCATGGAACTGGTGAAATATCTGCGGTGGAAAAGAAAATTGGCCAATTGATTGCCGAGAACTTGGTTAAAGATGGTGCCACACTGCAGATGGGCATTGGTAGCATTCCTGACGCTGTGCTCGCCGCTCTCCACAATCACAAGGATCTGGGCATCCACTCTGAGATGTTTGCCAACGGCGTTGTCGATTTGGTCAAGAAGGGCTGCGTCACGAACAGCAAAAAGAATATGCACAGGGGACGCATTGTGGGATCTTTCCTTATTGGCGACCAGGCATTGTACGATTTTGTCAATGATAATCCCTTCATTGGTATGTGTCGCAGTGTAGAAATAATTGGCAATATTCATTCAATAACATTTCTTTATTCACAGAAATGCTGGCCATTGATTATGTTAACAACACTAGTGTTGTGAAGCAACAACCTCGCATGACTGCCATCAACAGCTGCATTGAGGTCGACTTGACCGGCCAGGTTTGCTCCGATTCAATTGGCACTCGCTTCTACTCTGGCTTCGGCGGTCAGGTCGACTTCATTCGTGGAGCTGCTGAGGGTCTGGATGGGTTGGGTGTGCCCATCATTGCCATGCCGTCGACAACCAATAAGGGAGAGAGCAAGATTGTGCCTATGCTTAAACCGGGTAAGTTAATAAATGAACAGTTTATCTAAGTGAAGAGTTCTAATGATCTGATGTTTCTTTCATAGGTGCCGGTGTGGTAACCTCACGTGCCCATGTCCACTACATTGTCACCGAACATGGCATCGCCTCGCTTTTCGGCAAGAATGTGCGACAGCGCATGTATGAGCTAATCCAAATTGCCGATCCTAAGCACCGTGAGGCCTTGGAGAAGGCTGCCTGTGAGAGATTGGGAGTCATGCCATCGCCCAATTGAATGTCCCATTCGTAACCAGACACTAACTCGAAATGTACACAAACCCGAAACGTACTATAATGCAATTACAAATGCATAGCTGATATTATCTTTTTGTAATACATTCGTTGAAATTCCGGTAACAATCTAAACACATCTACAGCTGATAAATAAAAACCAAATTATAAAGACAGAAAACATACAGCGTTCATATCATTCTTGTATACGGTTGACAATTTATTTTTTCATACTACAATTATCTGAATTGGAAGTCTTACGGGGTTGTAGTTGTAGTTGAAGTTGCATGTTTTGTATCTTTAGTTGTTTTATACAATTAATGTGCTTCAATTAGTTCTGACCAAGATGTTGCAAATATATAGATATATACATATATATATATATATATATATATATATATATATATATATGCATATGATGGGGATGCAGTTAGTTGGATTGTTAGTTAACTTGGCTTATTGCTTAAGAATTAAAAGTTAGTAGTACATCATCATTATTATTTATTATTGTTGAATTGCTGTTGAATCATTGTATAAGGATCTGAGAGAAGGAACTAAAAGTACATTTTTTCAAGTTATACATCGTTAAATATGTATGTTGTATTATATATTGTGTATAGGGCCTAAAACAGTTTTTTAAAATCTACAGATATAGCTTAGAAACTTCGATGTTTTACTTCTTCTTCTGGTTCTTGGCATTTTTGCCATCGGCGTTCTGATCAATTTTGACACGCTTCTTTGGGTGCTCAATCTCATCATCCTCGGCCTCGTCCTCATCGTCCTCTTCCTCCATGTCGACAACTTCAACGTCATCCTTGATGGTTTGGCCGTGAATGTAGACTGGTCCGCTGCCCTTAATCAGCTTGAATGTCACCTTCGTCTCATAGAACTCCACATCGGGATTTACAGCCCGTGTCTCTCCGGCCTTCAGCACAGCAATTGGTATCTGTACAGAGTCCTTCAGTGTTGTAACCTGTAAAGTACAAAAGATACGAGATATATTAATTATAGTTTTGCTTATAATTTATTCCCAAATGCAATTACTGATAATATTGGAATAAAGTGTTCTGAGTAACGAAATAACTTTACAAAAAACCATCTCAGTCGAATTAGTTCAGTCAAAAATTATTTTTGATAAGAACATTAGCACATTTTCAGAAGTTTAATGAATATTTCAATAGATAAGCATTATAAAAAAATTTGTTTTTTGGTTTTTGGGGTTACACTCTGAGAGATAATTCTTTAACGTGTTCCAGTTCTCACTTTTGGTCTGATAAGAGGATTTTTAATAACTTTAATGAAATTCTTCCAACAAATAAACTTTCCAGAGTCCTATTTCGTAAATCATTAATGGCAATCATATAAAATTTTAGTTGGAAATGAAACATATACACATGCCTCGATTAATCTGAGCAAATACATATCACTGACATACCTCCCCCGCTGCTCAAGTGGAAGCAGAGCACTCAACAAGCAGCGGACAGCGGACAGCGGTAAACGCAACCTAATAACGGCGCTAACAAATTCTTCCCGAGCCATTCATCGGTCTGACGTCGCAGAGACAACGTCAACGGGCTTATTAAGTCCTACGCTAACGGAAGTTTTACGTTTTACATTCAATTTTTTAATTTGCAGAGTGCCAAGCGCGTGCTACATTCAACAAGCTAACGCTAACTCTAACATAACAAGTAGAAAAAAAAATAAATATATATATAAAATATAATAATATAAGAGTCAAATAGTGTTCAAGTTTTTTTTAATTCATCTAAAGTACTTACAAAGAAATATTCGCAAATATGTGCGACTATGACGGTGCGTTCAAGTCTTTAATAAGTGTTTGATAAAGGTCGAGTACAGTGTAAATCGAAATGGTCCCGATTTCCTAAGTATAGTCTAGGCAACTTTCTATAAAAAAAAACCCGGAACCGAAGAAATCTCACATGCTTGTACCTTGTACTTTAAAGTGAAAATAAAAGAAAATAACTTTCTATGGAGAAATGCTATTAACAATTGAATCCATTAACTTATCGAAAAAGATTTACATTCTAAAACTGTTCTCAATTTACGATGCTTTAATCTTCAATTGTACATTAATTAAAAATGCAATCAGGATGTGTTCATTCATTAATCTTGTAAATAAAATACAAAGTGCACGATTTCAATGGTTTTTCGTTCAACAAAATGTTCAAAATGGAAGATAACAAAGAGTTTAGAAAGCGAAAGTTGTAATAAATGTTATGCTGCTCATGTCAATGAAATCTTCCCCAAAGACTTTTAGAAATTTCTGGAAATTCCCTGGAAATTAACAGATGATTTCCGTTCAAATGAATCAAAACATTTGAGATAAACGAAGGTTTTATCTACGACTAGAGATCTTTGATTCATAGTGCACAGTATCACGAGACTTTCAAAGCAATTTGTAGGACCACTTGAGAGATAATACCTGGTGACTACAAAGTGTAAAGCAATAAATAAAGTACATATGTTTCGATATGTATTATAAATATTACTGTCAACTAGATAAGATCCCAATCATTTAGTTGTTTTGCCGCTTTCAATCAGTGTGTCAAGTATTTTTCCGTCTTTGTCTGCTGCCTTCAGATGAACTTTATCATGAGCGCCTGCCGAACGTATGTGGCGCCATGGGCGCCAAGGCCCGAAGCTGTTGCAGCACGGACACCGTGAAGAAATTGCTGCCCATTTGCACGTGGTTGCCCAAATACAAGCGTCGATATCTAATTGGCGACATTGTGGCGGGCCTAACTGTCGGACTCACAGCTGTGGCACAGGGAATTGCCTATGGAGCCGTTGCCGGTCTGCCGCCAGTTTACGGTCTCTACTCATCGTTCATGGGCAGTTTTATGTATATAATATTTGGCACCTGCAAGGATATCACAGTGGGTGAGTATAGACTGTCACGATTAACCGAAGAACTCTTTAAATATGCCTGCTCAACTTTTATAGGACCCACAGCAATTATCTCGATGATGGTTAATCCAAATATCGATGGAAATCCGGATCTAGCTGTGCTGCTCTGCTTTTTATCCGGCTGTCTAATATTGCTGCTGGGATTGTTGAATCTCGGCGTGCTAATGCGTTTCATTTCGATGCCGGTGACAACGGGCTTTACATTGGCAGCCGCATTAACTGTGGGCAGCGGTCAGATCAACAATCTCTTTGGCATCCAGAGCAACTCGAATGAGTTCCTCAAGTCATGGATAAACTTCTTTGGCCACATTCAACAGACACGTCGTAACGATGCAATTCTTGGTTGTTGCACTCTCATTCTGTTGCTCTTAATGCGGGTAAGTCGAGTTTGATATATGATATTCCTAAACGATTCCTTAGAATATGAAACACTTCCCTCCCTAAATTTAATTTGATGTACTTTCTGAATGAAAGAACTTCAGTTATTCTTCATTCTAATACACTGATTTGACAAAAGTAAACTCATGCTCAAACTCTCTTTATCATTAATAACAATAGAAACTGAAGGATCTGAGCTGCGGCCTCCGTCAATTGAACAGATATCTGTCACTGTGCCGCAATGTCTTGGCCGTATTCGTGGGCATATTATTGTGTTATCTGCTTAGCCTGGACTCCAATGAAATGCCCTTTCGGGTTAGTGGCGAAATCACAGCTGGTTTGCCGCCTTTTCGTCCGCCGCCATTTCAAACGCAGAATGAGGATGGCGAGTTTATGGGATTTGGCGATATGGTCTCCAGATTGGGAGGATCTATTGCGTCTATAGCTTTACTGAGCATATTGGAGAGCGTGGCCATTGGCAAAGCATTCTGTGAGTTAGCTAGATAACTTTATATAAATAGGCAATCTTTTAACTTAAAGTACATGCTTCAATTTACAGCCAAGGGACAAATTGTGGATGCCTCACAAGAGATGGTGGCACTCGGATGTTGCAATCTGTTTAGCAGCTTTTTCTCCTCAATGCCAATTACCGGATCCTTTGGACGATCGGCTGTAAACAATGCCAGCGGAGTTCAGACGACACTTGGCGGTGCCATCACCGGCATTCTAATCCTAATGACCCTAGCTTTTCTAACACCCACATTCGCCTACATACCCAAGGCTACGCTGGCAGCGATCATCATATCAGCTATGTTGTTTATGGTAGAGTATGACAAGATAGCCGAGATCTGGCGAGCCAAGAGTAAGTGCTAAAATTATATTCACAATTTTGCATCTGGTAAGCATACTTTTCTGCACCACAGAGCGCGACATGTTGCCATTCTTGGTCACTGTGTTGAGCTGTCTCTTCTGGTCATTGGAGTATGGAATGCTGGTGGGTGTCGTGGTCAATGCTCTCTTCATACTAAAGAAAAGCATGACGCCACAGTTCCAGCTCGAGACACAAAAGGTGAGCTAAACACAGGATTGGCAGCTGTTTAAAAGTCATTGTCAAAGAAAATGTACCCACTGTCCGATTCATTTACATGTAGCTACTTAAATATATCATAAGTTGTCTATCTGTCTCTAAAGAATCGACTACTTAGGAAGGCAAAACATAAGTCTTAGTGCCTGTCTTTAGTCGTCTGTCTATCAATATGATAAGAAATGCTATAATCAATTTATTAAATCCCGAAACACGTGGCAGAAATAGTGCGAATTGTCCAATTTAGAAGTAAGCAAGAAAGGATCATTACAGAAAGTGGTAAAGAGATTAAAGAATCTCTTGTCTAGGTTGGGTGACCACCGATTGCAGAAAACAATCATCGATTTACCTGCAAGCTCATAAAAGATGGAACTTCAAGAATAACAATATAATGTTGAATTTTTTACAAATGTGTCCAATATACTGTACCAAATCTGTTCTGGATAAAGTTGTTTATGTGTAAATTTTTGAAAATGCTGTATGGAGAAGGTTTCTTATTGCAGATTGTTGTTTAGAGACAACTCGTTATCCGTCATTAAGTATCCTGCTCTGGCGTAAGATTTCAACTTAATTTAGAAACTTTGAGCTGATGTTAAAAGTTACTTTTCTAAAGCTTTTTTTAAATGATACTGTTTTCATTATATAAACATTTCTGTACATAAACTTTAGTCCCCTCTAAAGGCACTTCCTTCTCATTTGGACATTATTTTCACCAGTGCTGCATTAAAACTATTTGCTCAATTCCCATTTGTTTATCCCATTCAACAGCATAATGGCATTGAACTGTGTCTGGCCGAGCTGAAGGGAAGTGTTGATTACACGGCAGCCGAATATTTAAAGACAACAATTGTTACTCACGTGACCGAGAATATGGGTAGCGTGACTCTGGTGGTCATTAAAGGCTCCGAGATTAATTCAATTGATGCCACAGTGGCGGCAGTAAGTAATCAGACACCTATAGAAACTAAAAACAAGTCATATGACTGACTTTCTTTTCCGGTAGACCATTGTTTCATTACGAGAAGATCTCCAACTGCTGCAGTGCGATCTCAATTGCTGGAACTGGAATGTGGCGACAGCTGGCGTTGTGTGCCGCCTCCAAAAGAAGGCGCGCAGCATGTTCAAGTTCACAAAAAGCTTCACGGAATTCATCGAAACGATAGCACATGGCGACAACGGCAACGGGAGCGGAAGCAGACGAGTTTCTCATATTGCATGCGACTTAAGTCAATAATAAAACTGTTGCTTGCTTTGTACAGTTAAGTTTACAGTTAGAGTGCTTTGGGCGAGTGTGCTCGAATAGAAGAGACCCTGTAGCAATTTCTTAACTGTCCTCAACTTAACCTTTTTACATATAAATCCTTTTTAATGTATTTTATATAGTACACATACAGTTAGTCAAGTATTACAAAATGCACGTGTTTTATTTTTCAATAAATATACCATTTTACTCTTCTTTTTCTTCTTATTTTACTATAATTGTTTTTGGTTACAGCTTAAAAAAAATATATAACGAAATGCATTGAGCTTTTTTTTGTCCAAGCAATTACTTGACTAACTGTACATATCTCATTTAATGTGAAAGTAAATGCTGACTTGCAAAGTATACAATAGGATTATCATATTCAAAGCACATTGCTTGCCATTTGTGACGTCATAAAAGTGCGTACAGAACAGCAGCAAATCTATCAGACAAAGGGCGCGCACTGCAGATACAGACAAAATTACCCTAGCCCACAACAAATGTTGCGCGTGCTTGCAGAAAATACAAACCGGTCCATGCTTGGCAACAATAAAAAAAAGAGGCAAACGAACACACACTCACACTTATTGCAAACACACACACTCACTCAAGTACTTACCTCAACTACATTGAACTCATTATCCTTTGCCTCGGCGCCCAGCAATATTTGCTTGATTACGAGCTTCTGGCCGCGTGAGTAATCCTCATCGACAACATCCCAGGTTTCGCTGTTGTCTTCTGCGGTCAGGGTGACGCCTGTAAATGATACGTATTACTTGTGGATTAACAAAAAAAAATTCACACATCTGTGTACATTTACATGTACATTCAAATTGATGCTTCTATGTATGCGTGTACGTATTCACATGTACACTGTAGCACAGTCGCAACCTTGAATAAAAATGCCGGCAGCCGGCAACGTAGCCAGCAAATTACAAATAAATCTACTTGTACCTTATTGTGCTCTCTCAATATACAATTGGCGGCAAGTCGATGATTGATACTTACCATAGAATGATTCCTCTGCCATTGCAATTAGTTGTTTTATGTAAAAACTTTAAAAATCAAGCGCCGAGCACGTGTTGAGCAAAATCTTTTGCAAAATGGTAGCTACCAACTAGGGATGCACCGCGAATTAGTGATGACACACGGACAAGCAATATTCACATGGTGTTACCAGATGCGTTAATTTTATCGCAATAATTGTTTTAAAATTTTCGAAGGCAATTTAATAAACTGTCTTAAATATACAATGCATTTTAAATATAGAGTTATTATTAACTATATATTTTTTTTTTAATTATTTCGGTTATCGGCTATCGGTTATAAAAGTATCGGTATTATCGATGAATTCCAGGCATCATTTCTACCGCATTCGTCTTTTTAGCTATCGCCATTGTACAGGGCACGTGTGAAAAAGTACAAGTTTTCGTTAACTTCTAATTGACTGTACAAGAACTTTTTTTGGAGCATACAAATGGAGTCCGAATCGTTTTACGGTAAGCAGTCGTTATAGTGTTCAATTTTAAGTCGGCAGTGCCTACTGCGATTGCCAGTTTTTCTTTACGCTATCACCGGCAAAACTCTAGTGTCAACGGCAAAGCTAACAATTTTTCCCCTTCCAGGTGTTACCCTCAGTGAAAAAGAGCCAACTGCCCAGTTTGATGTACCGGAAATACCAGAGGAGTATGTGGTGCACTCACACAAGCTGATCATAAAACATATTTCCCTTGGCGAGGAAGCGAAAACAGGCGAATTCAATGTCGTCCAGGTAGGTTGTACATACAAAGTACTTGGCATTCATGTGTAGATAGTTTAGAGGTGGTTAAACAGTGACTAACGAATAAAATGTTGTTGTGGGTCAGCGGGGCAAGGAATGGGGAGCCATCTAATGGGTAGCTTCATATCGCTTAACAAATTTACTTTTGCATTTGCAGGCGGAAACAAATGTCAACGACGAGGGTGTAAAGAAGACAGTCAAAATTCCTATTGCCGTCTTAAAGGTCGGCGAAACTCGCACCTTGCGTCCAAATGTTGAATTTCCCAATGGCTCAGTAACATTCAAACTTGTCCAAGGCACGGGGCCTGTATATGTGTGCGGCAAGGTAATTATTAATAATTAATTGCCTATATATATTTTGACCAGTTTTCTTTTCAATTTGTTAAGGCGGAAATGAATTTTGGTGAATACGAGGATGTCCAACTGTATGAGGAGTATTCGGACGAGGAAGACGAAAGCGAATTGGAGCTCGATGAGGAAGCATCGCCACAGACAAATGGAAAGAGCAATAAAAAGAAGTAATAAGCAAATTACAAAACATTACAACCAGTAAGCTAATAAACAAAATAATAAAAATTCAATTATAAATGTATGATGAACAGTAGAACTCTGAAACAAAACATATTTTTGGTAAAGTATGAATAAAAACAAAAACAATCCTAAGCAAAAAACAATTGTTTTTTAAGTCAATGTGTACAATTTGTTAACAAAAAAGTCCTGTCGATTTAGGGTCACTAGACACCTCATCTGTCAGCTATTGTTTCCGATTAGTTCTCAATGGTTTTGTGAAATTGTCTATATTATTGGGAATTTTATTCATTATGTTATGTGTGTCAATTGTTATACTTAATATAAAATAATTGTGGCAGTTTTGAGAAGAATGCTCACGGAAGATAAAACAATGGCCGCCACCGCGCTCTATGTTAATTACAAGATCTCGCCACCGAGATCTTCTGCCGTGGAACGCTGAAATTACACGAAGTATTATAATTTGTACAATTAAAAATTTTTGAAGCTGCCCATACCGTATATGTATAACACGACGCCTTTCGTCGCTGGGATGTATGAGATCCACTTTGTGACTCCATTCGATTTGTTTCATCTCGTGACGCAACTTCTTGCGATCGAAATAAGAGATGACGCAGCTGACAGGAATCCAAAAGACAGCGGTAACCATCACAACGGCCACTGTGGAACATAAACGTATTGAATTAATCCACAAAACAACAGTTTACGTCGATCACTCACTGACTATGTTGTCCTTGAGGAAGCGCAATGTCTTGGCCACATTGATCTCCTCGATAATGTCCCAAAAACGCTCAACGACGTCTTGAATGGTCTTCTCGCACACTCCCTTGTTGCAGAAGCCTGTTATGCAGGGTGTGCCGTCGGGCAGCACATCCGGAGGCTCCACTGGGAAGCAAGTCTCATTGATGCTCATCCGGCAACAGCGCTTGCACGCATCCACAATAATGTCGCACATGCAACTCTGCAGTCCCTGCGTCTCGCAGTACGGCACACACTTGCCATTCCGGCACTGGCCTCGCTCCTGGCAAATAGTGCCATCTGCCATCGCCGGAGACTTGGGGCATTCGGCATGGGAGCCTGTGCAGCGTGCCTCCTGCTCACAGGTTGCATACTGTGCTTCGCGGCACTTCATTGCCGCTGGCATAAACTGGCAGTTCTGGCAGCATGGTGAATTCTTGTCGCTGCACATGGCGCCCTGATTGCGACGCAGCTTGCAGTTCTTGTCGCAGCAAGAATCGTTGTCCTCGGTGCCGAGCAGGCCAGCATCGCATTGCTCGTCTCCTTCAACGCGCAAGTTGCCGCAAAAGGATTCCTCCGGCTCTGAGAAACAACGGCCGGACTTGGCCTGTAGCACTTTCCGTATAGAGCGCAGCGAGCAGGGTGAAAATTTCTAGTGAAATTTGCAAATCAATTAATATATATAATTTGAAATACAAAGTGAAAACAATTACCTTGTTGTTCACATCATATCCGCTAACGGAATATGTGTACATGAGAAAGCTACCACCTTGCGAGGCACTGGGTGAGCACTCAGGTATGTCGGGATCATGTTCCGATCCCCAGTTATGTCCAAATTCATGAGCAGTTACCAGGTCAGCCTCGCGCGTAATTACTCGCTGGCCATAATGATTGCGTGAGCTGCTTAGGCCCGAGTTTAAATAAAGCGTGTAGCCGTTCTTGAAATATTCTAAAGATGGACAAACAAATAAAAGAACAATATTAGATAGATTTCAATGAATAAAGCTGGTCTGACTTCTTTAAGAAAAAAACTCAATAGAATAAACAAAACGACGACTGCTACAAAATCAACGCTAAGGTAACACAAAGGTAAGCCAAATGATAATGATAATATTTCTGTGTTTTTAGATCTGAGGATTAGCAACCTGGTGTGCAAATGCCACCCACGGAATTACGGCGTGGGGAACCAACGTAAGCCAAGCCTAAAATGCCACCTTCGAACTTGAGGTCGGTAAAGAGATGAGCTAAGCAAAAGTCTTTGTGGCTGTATTCCCGTGAAAAGACCTACATTAATCATGTAAAGTGACGAGAGACGAGACAATTAGCAGTTTTGTTTAAGGAGTAGAACAGTAGTAGTTAATAGATTCCGTTATACATACGTTTAGCTCATTGCCAAAATATACAATTAACCATTAACTTTAACTTACCTCAAGCAGATTGCGCACATCCCACTTCTCTCGAATCATATTGTAATGGGCTTCACCTCCACGCAGACGCGTTGGCTCCGAGTGCACGACGATCTTTTTAATAACGAAGCCCATGCCTTTAAAGCCCTCCTGGTCAGAACGATCCTGCCACACCGTATCGTTATAGATTTTATGCACGCGATCAATAAGGCTTATCTGGAGAAAGGAAGAGAGTGAAGATGAAGAATGGACGACGACTTATATTTTTGCTATAACTTACGAGGTAATTGATAGTGGTCTTGGTATTGCCACCGCCCATTTCCTGAAAGAAACGATAATCGGCGACCAGCAGCAGTGGACATCGCGTCTTAGTGGGTGTATATTCATATTGATCCGCCTGCCGTTTCTCGCGTATCGAATGATCGATGTCATTGCTCTCCAGCTCGCGTCCTTCTTTGATATATCCACAGGTCTTGGGAACTGCACCTTGTTCGTTATGGTTGAGTTTGACATCGGAAGATTTGTAGGCCACCATTGTGTGTTTCTTGGCTGTGGGCAAATGGCGCCAGGAAGGCTCTATGTGGTAGGTTTCTTGGGGCAGTTCAATCGACATGGTCAAGGTGCCATCCTCAATGTGTGCGCGTACCGACGACTCCAGTTCGCCAAAAACGCGACCCGTATAAAAGTTGTCATGATCTGTGAAGAAGTTATCATTACCTGAATTCTCTTTAAATGTCTAAAAACAATTTCCACCCACCCAAATGCACTACTGTCTCATTGCCATCCGCGTCGACAGCATAAGCGCGAAACTTGCTGTGCAGCACATCGCGATGAGGATGCAAAATCACTCGAAAGTTCTTGCCTAGAGTCTTAAATTCTAGCTCCTTTATGGTATTGTATGGATTATTACTTTGTTTAGCACCTCGCTTGACAATCCTATGTACAACATCATCTCTGTGGAAAACTTCGTAGTGGCGCAGTGTCCGTTTCAGTGCAACTGTTGGATTAAACTCGAGTTATTTGTATAAACTTCATTATAGACACTCTAAATTTGATACTTGCCACAGTTTTCGACCAAAAGACACGCAAATAGAACGTAAATAATTATTGAGCCACAACAATTAATGCATTTTGTAAACATTTTTCATCTCAATTGATCGAACAGTGTTGTCAAATTTTCGTGTTAGCACTGTTAGGGTTGCCTATCCTCTGTCGATTTCTAGTCTGTATCTGTTCGATTGTAATTGTAAACGATAACAAATACACAGTTGGCGGTAATTTAAAATGTCGGTTGCATTGAATTTTCCATTGAATAAAAGTCTTCTATAATCAAAACATTTAATCCGGTCTTGATTAGCCAGAATGATGTTTTGATTTAGCTGACCTTGCCGCCAATGGACTACGAGGATCCGCTGAAGCCGGTACGGGGGCTAACTTAAAGTCTACACCATAAAACTGACCAGTAAGTGACTTTCTTCTTGGATACGGTTGGCTGAATAGGCATTAAATGAATTGTTAGTATATTAAAGATACAGTACATACTTGCTGACGTTTTCACCATGTACAGATATAGAAACATAGCTATTGGGAACATTGTTAAGGAATTGTCTATAGCGACATCGCATGTATTTGTTGTTTCGACATGATAAATTTGGTTTCAAGTGATCCAAATGATTTTTAAACATTGGCAAAACGACCCAATTTTTGTCGGGAATATTTAGAAAATCCCTAGGCGATTTCGATAATTCGACATCTTCTTGCTTATCTCTTGGTTTAAATTCGGCAGCAAGCTTTTCAATATCAATTCTCACAGGTAAATTTGTAATTGTTTCGCAAATTGGATTATTAAGCATTTTACTAAAATTTGGAAAATAAAAAGGGAATAATTAATTTGTTATTTAGCTTCGGCCTGCTTGGGCTCGAAACAGTAAATAAACATTAATGTATATATATATTTGGATTCTATTAAACTTTATATTTGGCTTATTTAATCAAATCGATACATATTATTGTGGATCTATGTAAATTTACAGATTTAAAGAACAGGTTAAAACAAAAGCTTTACAATTACTGGGGTGTAGTAAAACCATACGGTTTTAGACAATTGAACAGGAAACTTAAGTCTAAATTCTTGCTAAAAACTTTAATTTATATTGATAATTTTGCAGTGCATTTAATTTATGCAATTTCATTTCTGAAGCTCGGCCATATTTGCCTCAAATATGGCCGTGTTAATTTTGTGCTTCAGCGCGATTAAAACCTCCCTGTTATTGATGGCACGCATCTCATTGGCAACGTATTCGCCGTAAGTGGAGAACTCATCGCGTTGCTGACTGAGAAGCGCAGGCGGAGGTATCGGTGAACTCGCTGGCTTGGGAGGTGACAGTGCCGTGTTGACTATGGCATTGACACGGGGAAGACGCAAGGTGGCACCTGTTACGCCGGAACCAGCTGTCGTTGTCAGAACACTGCTGCCATTGCCGTTGTGTGTTGCCGCTGCCAGTGTGGATGTGGATAGTATGGTTGTGCTGTGCGAACTATTGGGATCAAAGTATATCCGCTTAGTCGGTGGTGGATGGAGCTGATGCTGTGTGGTCTGGTCTTCAAAATACCCATTCTCCTGATTCGACGTATCGCGTCTTTGTATCTTAATAATGCGCGTGGGCACCACATGCACAGAGGCACCGTTTCCGCTGCTGGCATTGCCCGACGAGGACGTCGATTGGTAGTGAAGCTCGCCACTCTCGTTGGCCTGAAAACTGACAGCCTCCACGGCGTTGGCGGAGTGATGCAGCTCCAACATGGACTGTTGATGTATCGGCTGCTGTTGCTGCTGCTGTTGTTGCTGCTGCTGGTGATGATGGTGGTGGTGTGTGTGGCTTTCTAGCGCTTCGTTCTCATCCTCGTTTATGTGAACATACGTGCCACTTATCTCTTTGCTTAGTTTGGGCTTTGTATCAACATCCTCCTCCACACCCGGCTCGTCGTCGTCCATGTCATCTACATCTTTGGTCGTCTCCTCAATTAGTTTCTCCAGCTCTTGAGCTCGACTGCTAGTGTGCGATTTGCGCGGCGTTATAATGTATTCTTCGTTCATATTATTGCCTTCCGCCGACGCAGTCGTGACCTCTCCCAACACGTATTTCTGTATTGTAGTGTTCTCCTGCAGTTGTAGGTCCGTTTTTAAGCGACTTTTCGTGGAGCGACACGCGTAGGGAGAACTGAGAAACACGAGATTCTTGAAACCAAACCACTTTGAATTGTAGGGCTCCTTGCGTTTCATACGACTTATCTCTCGATGATACTGCGTTCGCAGTGTGTGAAACTTCTTTTCCAGCTCCGGAATGGCAATATTACCTCCGATCACCTCACTAACTTCATTCAAGAGTCGCTGTTTCACATCCTTCTTGCGGTATTCGTCGCAAGTCATGTCCCACAGTCCGCGTCGCTGTCGGTACTCGTTGATCAACAGCAGCGTCTTCTCTCGGGTCCACTCCATTTTTAGATACAGCTGCCTGGTGCCGGGCAACGGGTAAACGGTGTCACAGTCACAGTCGCAGAACAATGAGCTCAACGAGGCGCTGACTACGCGAACGTTGTCGCTGTCGCAGTTGCAGTTAGTTGTCGATCGTCCGTTGTATTGTTGGCAGCGGCAGCGGCTCCCTTTAATCGAGACGCAAACTGAAATTAGCACAGATGCCCATATGACATGTTTGCATCGCGCGCATGCACGTATTCTCGTATTCTCGCAGCGGTTTTTAATAGCCAAAGAGTTACCTGCAGCGACGACGACGCCCGCTCGCAAGTCTCGCTGATTTATGTTATTCCAAAAACAGTTGTGGCAGCAGCTGCTGCATTATTGACGCCAATTGTGCTTCGATTATGTTTTCATTTGATTGGCCCGGGCATCGGTAAGAGCGAGAAGGCGTGTATTTTGCAGTTTGCCAATTAATCTTGTACTTGCAACTTCATTTAAATGTTTTTGTTTTTCTTTTTTAATTCAGTAAAAAGTTGCGTTGTTTTCCCCTCACTCTTGTTCCACGAAATTGAGCTGCCAACTTGTTAAGGATTTGTGTATCTAATTAAATATTAGTCGCATATCGAGTGATTGTATATCGAATAGTTTTGTAGTAAACAATTATATATATATTGCTTTAAATTTAAAAACATATGCAATCTGAGGATTTTTCGAGTATCTTAAGTCGCGGTTTAATTTGTTATATATAATTAAGCATAAATTATTAAATTTGATAGCATTGTTGACATATCGCTTTATTAATTATCGAGTTTTTCAGCGTGTTTATCGATAAAAAGAAAACGCTGCGCACGGCTGGAATTTATTTACTTTATTTGTTTTCGACAATTTCTGAATAATAATGGCTAATAACGAAAATAACAACTTAGGGAAACTCACAGAAGAGTCTTTAAAACGTAAGGAACGTTTGCAGAAGCTTCGCGAACAAGTCCAATCCAAAACTGCTGGCGCCACAGAAGCTGCTGAACAATTGCCAAAGTGAGTGTGTTTCGTGCATTGTTTGTTTACATTCTTCATAACAAAAATTATATCTTTCTAGGCCAGTTTTTCGTAGTTATAAGCCGCAAAATGAAAACACAACTGGTGAAATCAGACCACAAGAACCCACAGGAAATATCGAGTCTGCCGTTCAGTCCCAGCTCAGTTTGCTAGAGCAGCCCATGATAATTGACGAGATTGACATTACGAATTTGGCACCTCGTAAACCCGACTGGGATCTAAAGCGGGACGTCAGTAAGAAACTGGAACGCTTGGAGCGACGCACACAAAAAGCCATTGCAGAACTCATACGTGAGAGACTGAAAATGAATCAATTTGAAGATATCAGCCAGGCTGTAAATGTGGGCACAGCGCACGTGCAAAACGGCAATGATGCGGATGATGACTATGAGTAGACAACTAAATTTAATTAAAACTATTTAAAAATAAATTAACTAAACCGAATTGTGCTAAATGCTAACTATGTAAGTTTTTGCCGCCTTATTTGCGAGTTGATTTGCGACTGTGATTCTCTTTGCCACTGGAGGTCGTTAAATGTTCCTTCAGAGTGACGATTTCTGAAATTAATTACTGTTTTTAATTGGAAATTCCTTTTGATTAAAGCAGCAACTTACGATTTGTGTACTTTTGTTCCAGACCATGGGCAAAGTGACGCATCGACTGCAGTTGTTGGGGAATCTCTTCGCGCAGCTGTTGAACTGTTTGACGCACCTGCTCGAGTTCCTCTTCTCGCACACGCAACAGTTTATCCTTCTCTTGGATGGCTTTTTCTTGTTGTAACGCCACCTCAGTGCGCCAGGCAATGGTCTTCTTCTGGCTGAGCAGCTCCTGACTTTGCTTCAGTATTATTTGATTCGCTTTTGATATTTCATTGGAAGCCATTTCCAGTGCTTGACGTTTGGTGTGGAGGATTTTCCTTTCGGCCTCTAGCTCGGCAGCAATGTTGGCCTAGATTTGAAATAAATATAAAGTTGGGTCTGCTAATATCTGATAGCTGATATTACCTTGTCTTTGTTGCCTTTCTGTATATGTTCTTGAAGCTCAGTTGTGTGTTGTTTCAAGTCTTCTATTTTGTACTCCAGCTTGCGCTCTTGCTTCTTGACCCCCGTCAATTCTGTGTGCAGCTTATCGTTCTGTTCCTTCAGCGTGGAAATGCGCGACTTGTAGCATGTGAGTTCCTCGTTCAATGTTTGATTGCGTTTCTCCGTCTGCTCCTGAACGGTTTTCAGATCGGCTTTATCCAACGTCGCTCTGTCCAATTGTGTCTGTAGTCCGGCAATTGTGCGACGACTTCGCTCCAATTCATTGCTGCGTTGTTCGTTGAGTTGTTGCAACTTGTCCTGCATTTGTTGCAGCTCGATTGATTGCTTCTCGCCCAGATGACGTGTGTTCTCCACCAAAGCCTCACGCAATTTGCTGTTATCTGCGCCCAATTGTTCAATGTGTGCTCTCTGCGAATTCAATTCCATTTGCAGCTGTTGCGTGTTCTGTTCCAGCAAATACGCTTTCTTATGCGCCGCATCTAACATAGAATTAATGTAGAACAGCACTGTGTGCAGGGGAGCAGAACGGCAGGGAAGGCACAAATGCACAAGATTCTTGAAAGCTCGTATTTCTACGAATTGCAGAAGGTAGTCGGGATTATGATTTGGATTTGAATTCTCGCAACCAGCAGAGGCATCCCTAATGGAGAGGCACAGCTCCAGCTTGCCGGCTTGGCAGTCCTTTAACATGCGCACCACATTCTCCATAAATCCCACAAATGTGACGTTCAAGGATTGATCCTGTTTCAATTCGTGAAAGGACGCGCTATCCACTGTCGTAATATACATGCGTCGCTGATCGCATTTCTCTGTTAATCGTAGTTGCTGTAATCAATATGTATACATATTTATTATTTATAGTCACAGTTCGTTGAGCGCGACTTACAATTAGTTCCTTGAAATCAATTCTTTCGGCGTACAGTACGCAAGCTTTTTTAGTGCGCATTGCATCTCGGTCTCCGCTGAATGTAACCATCATTTCCACGCTGGGCATTATGTGCACAACGTTTTTTGTGTGATCCATGCTGGCAAAATATGCTTCCTCTGTGCTTGGCGCCCACATTGCTTAAAAACATTTATAAAATAAACACAAGCAATAAATAAATATATTCGATAAATACCTTATTATCGGTTTCGGTTATTTAAATTGACAAACTATTAATCGATTCAATTAATCGGCAGCTGTATACTCAACACAGCTCTGTTATGAATTACTAGGAGAGTTTATGGGAGCATATCATCAGTGATAAATTTAAATCTGTGGTAAATTTCGCATTATATTTACCATGAAATGAATATAAATAATTATTTTATGTCGTATGTGATACACAAAATGTCTTTATTACAAAATCTGGTGCCCACTGTTAACTGACAGCTGTGCATAATGTTAAGTTTTTGTCTGGCTGGGCAATGAAGAAGAAGAAACCGCAAAAATAAAAATAAAGATAAATCGAAGAAGCATAAGAAAAAGGACTTTCGCATGTCTGTATGTAGACGTAGATTGTTGCTGGCGCGATCGTAACTCGAATAACGCGAATGTTCACTGTGCTTATGCTTGTTTCCAGACCGCCAAAGTCTTTGTGGGCAGCCTGCCGCCCGGTTGCAAGCCCGAGGAGCTCCGACATTTATTCACAAACTATGGAGTGGTGGTCGAGTGCGATATCATGAATAGGTGTGGATTCGTTCACTTGGAGACCATTGAAATGGCCGAGGCGGCTATAGCTGCTCTAAACGGCACTGAATTTAAAGGCCAGGCTATTGTCGTCGAGCCGGGTCGGCCAAAAGACAAAAGAGGCGGAGGGGGTGCGGTGAATAGAAGGCCAATACAAGGTAAAGTAATTTAATTCAGAAATAGATACGATAATGAATTGCAATTATTTACTACAAGGTCATGGAAGAGGTGACTTTAATCGTGGTGGTCACATGGGTGGAAACAGTTTCCGAGGCGGTGGCAGCGGCAACCGGACATCAATCTCAAATGACAGTCACTTCGGACCCATGAGAAATGAAGGAAATTTCAGACAGCAGCGCAGCGCGCCATACAGCAAGGGACTCTCCCAGCAAAACCAAAGCTTTGACTCTCCCACACAATCCTTTAACAACAAATTCAACCAAGGTGTTGGTAGTATGAGTCACAATGATTTTCATGCTGGCAGCGTTGGCGGTGGAAATGGTGGAAGTCAACGTGGCGGTGGACGGTCAACGAATATTGGACAAGACCGACGCGGATTTACATTGCCCTCTGTAGACCATCAACAGCAGCAGCAAGTTTCATTTGGTGCAAAACAAGGACGCTTCGGCAATGGACCAAGTGGGAGCAACGCCGATAGTGGAAGGTTCCAGTATAATCGAAACAATTCCGGCATGAGCAGGTAAAAAGCGAAACGCCCTTGCACGACGTGATTACCTAATCTATGTATCTTTACAGTGGAAGTACGCAAGGGGGTCGCGGTGGTTTCAATGCGAATCGTGGCGGACTTGGTGGCCGTGGCGGATTTAGTTCCCGGCGGGGTGGTGGCAACGGACAAAGCAATAGTATGTCGCAATCTAATAGCGGTAGCTTTAACAAACACGGACCGACAAACGGTCATCATCACAATGCAGCAAATTCATATCAATCGGACTTCCCCCCACTTGGCGGTAGTGCTCCTGGTCATAAAAATAGGTATGATTGTAAATTATTAAAATATATTGCATAATACTATACTGAATAATTTACCTAGGTTTAGTGGACTCAGGCCGGCATCGAATATGGGCGGGAATAGAAGATTTTAATGCGTCGAGAAGCTAATTCATTATGGATCCCAGACGCAAAGGCAATCAAAGTGGATTGCTAACCTAATAGCCGAATTTCATTTACCAATAATTGCGAGCGACATCTTAAGTTAAGGCATAGACTTTGAAAGCAATCGCAATACCCTTAAGTCCAACAATCAACATTATATTTGTTGTTAATTGAAATTAAGGATAATTCAATATTTAATCAATTTTGCATTGTGCAAATAGGTATTTTAATTAGAAGAAAAGAAAAGTTAATCGGACGCATATTAAGAATTGTTCTACCTAATGGCCAATGACTTACGTTATGAACAATACAAATATTAACTATATCAAAATAATTGTTTATTTCGGAAATTGCATTTATATTTGAATATGTGGGCTGTCGCCAAAATACCGCCAATTTTGTGTTTTCTGGTCCCCCTATTTGGGTCGCTCTGGAAATTATCGATATCGATAGTCTTGCTGGTTGTTATTTATCAAGAAATAATATCGTGCAAAATCGAAACAATGGCAATTGCTTAAATCAAATTCGTGTTAAGTTGTATGTTTAAAAGATAGGTGCTGAACGATAAGAGCGCCATAACTTTGTTAACTGTAAGCGTGTTCATATGTCCCATTTCTACGTAATTAATTTATCTACAGTTAATCATTGTTTTGGTGATTTTTTGGTTGCTCTTTGTTGAAGATGGGAAACTGCCAAAGAAGTTGTTTTGTCAAGGTTTTCATCTTTTTGTGCATTATTTGCATATCGTGTTTCGGATTGGGTAATGGACATGTATCACCCCCTGGGGAATATGGAGAAGGTGTCCAAGCCACGTTGCCTGGCGAATTGAAGTTTGCACATGTGGTAAGTAAATAATTTCTTTGTTTTATATTTCTACCATATGGTTTATGGCTGAACTTTAAATGCAGATCTTTCGACATGGAGACCGAATGCCCATGGACCCGTATCCGACAGATCCTTGGAATAATCGAAAATACTGGCCTGCGAACTGGGGACAGCTAACAAACGTGAGTAATTCGGTTAAAAAATGCTGGTTGAGATGACTAAATACTGTGTAACAATAGCGTGGCAAGCAAGAACACTACGAGCTTGGTAAATGGCTGAGAAAACGATATAATTCGTTACTGAGCACCAAATATGACAACGAGCAGATCTATGTGCAGTCCTCAGACGTAGATCGCACCCTCATGAGTGCCGAGTCCAATTTGGCAGGATTGTATGAGCCCCTTGGAGACGACGTGTGGAATGATCAAATCAAATGGCAACCGATTCCTGTTCACACCATTCCGGAACACCTGGACGCGGTAAATAAATCTTATAGATTCCTACATTTAAAGACTAATTCTCCCCTTCCACTATGTGCACAGATAATTGGTGCCAAGGCACCCTGCCCAGCATATGACTACTATTTGAATATTTTACAAGAATCCTCTGAATACCAGGCGATATTGGAACGCTTTAAAGATCTCTTTTCGTACTTAAGTCAAAATGCTGGTCGTCCGGTAACAACGCTTATGCAGGCACAGTATCTAAATAACACCCTGTTCATTGAGCAATTATACAACAAGACGCTGCCTGTGTGGACACAAAAGGTTTTCGGAGGCGCTGACTGGACTTACGTGTCGAATTTAGCATTTGCCATTAGTACATATACGCGACAACTGGCGCGTCTAAAAACAGGCCCATTACTTAAAGATATATTGACTCGAATCGGCAATAAGTACAACAAACAACTCAATCCCGACCGTTCTCTGTTTATATATAGCGCACACGATACAACAATTGCCAACTTGCTCAATACTCTCAAGTTGTTTGAGGTGTGTATGAATAGTTGGACGACATTTATGATGTGATTCATGATTCTCTGTTTTTTAAACAGCTGCACAGTCCACCATACATAGCCTGCATGCTGTTTGAGCTACGAGTGGACGATAAGAACACGCCCTTGGTGTCTGTTTTTTACAAGAACACCACAGCGGAACCTCTGCCAATGAATATACCCGGCTGTGGTGTCTCCTGTCCGTTGAATAAACTGCTTGAATTGTACCAGGATGTCATACCGGGGGATTGGGATGCTGAGTGCAAGCGATCTACATTGACGATGACATATGAAGAAGCCAATTTGGGTGCGGCGACAGGCAAGTTTTAATAATTAAAATACTTTTATGTGTTGTCTGTATCACAAAAATACATGCCTCAGACATTTGTGTTGTCTTTACATCTTTTTGTTTGTCTCTATGGATTGTATCTCAATAATAAAACAATACTTTTCAATGTCCTTGCAGGCATTCTTATATGTATCGTTGCCATGCTACTTTGTGTCAGCTATGGCCTAATGATCTACTATCGACGTCGCAATTACAATATGCACACGTCTTATGGCCAAATGGCATAGAATGGCCAAATGGTGGAAATGTTGGGGACATCGTTGTTAAAACAAAAGACTTTGTTAAATCTCTCTCGATTTGAAACCGAACTCAGCACATGATGGAATAATATTTTAAAATTACCTTTATTATCTCAAATTTGTTCGTTCCTTGTTGTCACATACAACATGTTAATTAATAATTTATTGGTGCGATCATTTATTACACAAATTAATGGGCATTTAATGAGAAGTTTTCATGCTCTTGTTACTGCTTAGTTGAAGCATATGAAAATCAAAGACTGTGAATGGTTATCCTGAAGTATCTGACACATTTATAAACATATGTATGTGTTATTTTTTTGAATATATATGTATATGTCTGCATTTACGAGTATAGACTTGTATGAAATCATCTTGATGTATAATAATAAATAAAAAACCACCTTATTGTGAACTACATGAAATGAAACCCGCTCAACTGTGTATTAATATTTATACTATAATTTGTTTATTACGCATACGCGTTATTTCGCCTTAATTATGTTAAGATACAGATACAGTTAGAATGTACTAAGTCTATATACAACATAAGCTGACAATATGATATTTGTGTAGAACCTGTTTTGGGCAGCTTCGCTGCTGCTGATTGACTGAGATAGAGATGGAGAAAGTGAGAATGATAGCTTACGATTTGACTAACCGTATCTATCTATCTATACGCCTTGTCGTCTGAATAAATGATGTACGGTTGATGCTGATGCTGCTGCTGTTGCGTTAAACTCTCGCCACCATCGGCACTGGCTGCCGCTCCAGCGCCACTGAAGTAGGACATTCGGGACATGGTCGAGTAGGCAGCCACAGCAGCTGCCTGTTGGGCAGCCGCCGCCTGTTGGACCGCCTGTTGCTGTCGCTGTGTCAGATTCTGTGTGGACTGATGATGTATGGAGGCCGTCTTGTGCGGCAACGTGGCGTAATTCGCCTGATACGGCGGCACGGCATATAGGGCTGCCGTTGGCGCTCCAGCTCCGTTCTTGTAATTGTAGGCGGCATTGTGGGCGCCCAACTGCATGGAGGGCATGCCCATCATGGCGGCACTCTGTTGATACTCGGCATTGCTCATGCGCAGCCGAATAATGCAAATGATGATGATGAGTATGGCTATAAAAGCCACTACGCCACCAACAATGCCAATGATCAGTGTGTCATCATTGCCAATTATCGGTGCCTGCGCTTTCATTAGCGGCGCCTTCGTCTTGATCTTCATTATCGTCGGCTGCGTGGGCTCCAGACTCCAGATGATAAGGGGTTCCTCGGTGGTTGCACTGCTGCTTGTCCGAGTCACCAGCTGGCTGGAACTCTTCTGCAGCTGTGGCGTCGTCGGGCGTCCCGTCGATGATTGCATGCGTCGGGCATCACATGTCAGTTCGTCGTCGCCCACCTCGATGAGCTTGCGTCCGGCCATATAGGGTGGTTCCTGGCACGTCAGGTCGGGCATACCCGAGTTAGGCAGCCAACGGCGCAGAGCACGTGCATCGCAATTACAATTAATCGGATTACTGCCCAATCCCTGCAGTTGCAAGCTGACACGTCGATCCTCCAGTGCATTTAAGAATTGCGGCACAAGTGAACTGATCTTTGATCCCTCCACGTTCAGTGTTAGCTCCGAGGATCGAGGCACTGGGAACAACAGAGCTGGCGGCAAGGCATTGAGCGATGTGTTCTGCAGCTTAATGGTTAACTCGTTGCTCTTGAGTCCTGCCAATGTGCCAGAGGAAATGGATTTCAGACGCTCCCCTCGTATGCCAATAGAACTGAGACGCGGATGCTTCAGCGGCTGAATTTGTTCACTGCCAATTGTCGAATCCTTGACCTCAATATCCAGCATTTCCAGACCTGGCAGCAGCTCCATAATGCCCTGCAGATCCAGATAGCCCAAAAGCGGCAGATCGTAGGCCTCCAAGGTGGCCAGATTGGGTAACGGCTTGAAGGCATTTTTCTCAATCCGGCTGCAGAGTGGCAAGTGGTTCAAGCGAAGCGTGCGCAACATCTCCAACTGGTTAAAGTTCGACTGGGAGATGAGCTCGAAGCTGTTGTTGGACACGTCTAGTTCTTGGAGCACCTGCAGTTGTGGCCAGGCCAGGGAGAGATCGCCCAGGGATTGCAGTTCATTGCTGGAGATGTCCAGGGTTTCCAGCAAGGTGACACGTTGGAACACCTCCGATTTGATATTGCGCAACTTGTTGTTCGACAGATTCAGATACTGCAGGAAGGGAGTTTCGAGCAGTTGCAACTCCTCGATGCCCGTTCCCGCCAGATTGACTTCCCTCACCGTCTTGGGTTCGTTCAGCACATTGTGAACAGCCTGTGGAGTGAGTGGATTGAAGGACAGATCGATGCTCTTGATGTTCATCATAATGCTATCGTCCCGGGGCAATTCTCTAATCCGATTGTGACTGAGATCCACCGAGGATACAAAGAAGTGACGCAGCTGCAGTGCATTGAGAGGAGCATACTCGAAGCGATTGTGTGCCAGATTGATGTTTTCCAGCATGTGAAGCTTCGAGTGCTCGAAGACGCCGTCGGAGAGTTCGGAGAGGCGATTGTTCTCCAGATTCAGCTGCTCCAGTCGCACAAGACCCTCGAAGGTGCGTTCTCCAATACGATCTAGATTGTTGTTGGACAAATCAAGTATCTGCAGCTGCGTCGAATTGTGGAACGCCATTTCACTGACCATATCCAGTTGATTCTCAGCCAGAAGCAGAACCCTCAGACGAGGCAGACGGGCAAAGTCGAGCTCATCTATGGTCTTCAGTTGATTGTGTGATAGATCAATGTATTGCAGATACTGCAGTGTTGTGATTAGCTCAGCGGGAAAGAAGGAGAACTTGTTGTGGGCAGCTCGAATCTCGCGCAGACGTGGATGGATGCGGAAGGAGGATGGGAACAGGTAACTTAGCTGATTATGCGATATGTCCAGCTCTTCAATGCCGGTGCCCGTGTTGAAGAATTCTCCCTTAAAGGCCGACAGTTGGTTGCCATGCAGATCCAATCTCTTCAGCTGCATTACATTGACAAAGGCGCCAGCACGTATAGAATTAATGCGATTATCGGACAGATCAATGGAGCTAATGTTCCAGAGATTCAAGAAGCTGCCGTCCTGCAATTCCTGCAGTTGATTGCCACGCAGATAAATGTGCTTCAGATCCTGCAGTCCAGCCAACAGATCTCCACTCAGCTGGCGAATGCTGCAATGACTCAGATCGATAATCTGCAGTCGCGACAAAGGCTTGAAGAGCATCGGTGTCAGTGGTGCCAAGTGGTTGCTACTTAAATTCAGCGACTGCAAATTTTCCAATTCACTGAAAATATTCGGAGAAATCTCGCCGAGATTGTTGCTGCTCAGATCAAAGCTACGTAGCTCCGGCAGCACCAATGGCATACCGCCTAACCCTGTCAGCCTATTCTGTGATAGCTTTAACTGCATCAACGTACTCTCCAATCCCGCAAACGTGTCCGCATTGACCATGGCCAACGAGTTGCCGGCTAGGTCAAGAGAGTGCAGGCTGCTGAACATTTGGAAGCTGCCAGGCGGCAACTCACGGATGACATTACGGGACAGGGAGAGGGTGGTTATGTCGCCCGCCTGGAGCGAGCCCAGAATTTCAGCCGAGAGCGCTGCAACACGATTGTAGTCCATTTGCAGCGAGGTGAGCTGAGGGAGACGACCCAGAGCGCTGCCAGGTATCAATAGAATATTGTTATCCTTGATGATTAGAGTTTGCAGATTCTCCAGACCCTCCAGTGCATCATCTTCGATCTGCAAGAGATATCTTATAGAAACTACACCTTTTTTAGAAAATAAGAAGTATACGCACTGTACGCAGCGAATTGAGACTGAGATCGAGATACTTGAGTGCAGTCTGATCACGGAAGGTGCCCGGCGGAATGCTGGTAATACTGTTACGGCTTAGATCCAGGATCTCCAGCGATTTCACCACTTGCATGTGAGTATAGTCCAATTGCTGAAAGATAGTTTATTAATAGAGAGACATAGTAGTAATATTTATAACAACTCACTTGCAACATATTGGATGACAAATTCAGGGATTTAAGTCCAAGTATGGGCACAAGAGCCACCGTTGGAAATTGGCCAAAGAAGTTCTCGGAGAGATCTAGTTTCTGCAACATTGGCAGCTGCTCAAAGACATCGCTATTCAAATTTGTCAAGCGATTGCCGGCCAGCTTGATTTCCCGTATTTTCCGTAATCCCTTAAAGGCTTGACTATCAATGCTGCGCAATGTATTATAGCGTAGATCGATAATCTCCAGCTGCGACTGAGCACTAAAGGATTCCCGATGGAGAGTGGCTGCAATGAGAAAGATTAGTTAATTAACCAACTCGTAACTTTAATCCAATTAGCTAATTACAATAGGCTTTCAAATATAAAGGTTTCTTTTCCCAATAACAATCCTAACAATCTTATTCTAAATTTTGTAATTGTTAGTAACTAATACAACATGACAATACTTAGTTATTCCTTCATTGATTTGATTGTGGTATTTTTGGGCTTTTCCCAACTCAATGTTGATTCAATTAAACAAGTTTTGAATACCTGCAGACTTAACTTAATTTTGTATATTTTAAGACAGCAAAAAACAAAATTCATTTAACTTTTTTACCTTTTCAGCTTTAATTTAAAATTGTATATAATATACTTTAATTGTGCATTTTATTATCGTACTTTCTAAATTTATTTAAAATTCTAGGTCGATGTTAGATAATTAAATAAAATTATTGCAAATTTACCAATATGATTCTGACGCAGCGATAAATGTCTGAGGGCAGTTGGACCATTTAGAGAGTTAATTGGCACCGCCGTCAGACTATTGCGATCCATGTAGAACTCCTTGAGATCCACGCAACCCTTCAACACACCCTCCTCAATTAACTTGATCTTATTGCCCGACAAATCGAGCAGGCGCAGATTCTTTAGGCTGTGCAATTCGGCAGTGGAGAAGATGGGATTGAGATTGTCCCCCAGCAAATTATTGGCCAGACGCAGTTCGTTCAGTGCGTCCTTCAAGCCAACAAATGCTTTATCGGGTATGCGGCGTATCAGATTATTGGACAAATCTAGCTCCTCAATTGGCAGCTTCAACTGTCCGAATGTCTGCAAGTAAATACATGACAGTTCGTACATCATTTGATTGCGGTTCGTAGACCTCCTTTTGCTTACCTGGGCGGGTAATGTCTGTTGGCCGCTGTAACGTTGCGTATACGCCACGATGGGCGCCCCATAAGGCAGCTGCGGTGCATCGCCATGAAAGACAACGCGATCGCAGTCCATGGCCACGGCTCCAAGTTGTCCGGTTGCCGCAAAAGGCACCACATTGCATCTGTAATTGTCGCCAATCGCAGTGATTACTTGTAAACTCAAAACCACTTCACAAATTGCATGCAATTTGTGCTGATATTAAAATCATTGACAAGCGGAAATGCAGCTGTCTGTCAGACAGACTGTCTATCTGTCGGTCTGTCTGTCTGTCTGTCTGTCAGATATTCACTCACCTGCATGGCAAACGCAAGGCGGTACTCAGCTCCGGACATGGTCGCCAGGCTTCACTGTGCTGGGTCAAGTAGCTGAGACAGCAAAATAACAACAACATGTGCCGTCGTTGTTTCTGCATTTTCCACATATCCATTTTTGTTGCGCTGCAATTAAGATTTAAGATTGATTTCCATTTAGCAATGCCAATTTACAACTACCTAAAACTTGTTTCAAATGCCGCACTTATTATAAATTAAACATTCATTCTCTACGTCTCAGTCCCAACTGCCACGCTATTGTCGAACTCGTATTTGGTCATTTCCTCTTTTAACGATATTCTGTATCTGTATCTGTTGCTGTTTCTTCTGATTCTGTTGGAACATTTCATTTGCATACCAGAGGCGAGTTTATATATTTTTTTTTTGTCGAAACCACATATTTGTCTTTGTTGTTGTTGACAATCACCCGAAATCAGAAAAGAATGCTAAGTATAATCAACAAAGCTAACAAAAACCTAAGCTAAGCTGCCTACACACTCAACTTAGAATAGGGCATGACGATTTTGTTTAACAGCTGGAAACAACAGACAATCTTCTCTTCTTCAATCAAACCAGAATGGGACTCTACCTGGAGTAATAATAGAATTAAATGTTACATCTCTACTCGAATGTGTGCAGCGAGCTACTTTTCTTACTTGTAAATTCATGATTTAGACACTCGTGGTTATTGTAATAGGTGCGTATTCATTTTCTTGTAATCATAGATGAGTTAAGATGAGCTATGAGTTAAGATTGAATAATAAAATATGTAGTCAATGTCTATATTTAACTCTATACTATGTCATACAGGCTTTAACCTTTTTTTTAGCAATCTCTTACATTTCATTGTTAAGCAAACACTTTATTATTATTTTTTAGTTGATTTTCTGCTTACAAATATTAGTATAAGCCATAAAACAACAGTTTAATTGAGAAAGCAGCAACAGAAATAACAATTAAAGATTGCAATTAAGTCAGGTAAATACTCTGATGAACAAATATTTGTATACAAATTTCTCTTTGCTTAAATGATCACTGTTTATATTAAGATATATTAAAAATGTGCATTTCTATCCTTGACTTCCAATCTAGATTTTAGTTTATAATTAGTTTTATATGTAAATATATGTATGATTATCATAAAATTCATATAAATTTACATAAAATTCAAAACAAAACTAAAAAAGAAAAGAAGAGAATAATCAAAAATGAGATTGTCAAGTAAATAATCATAAACATATACAGAAAACTGCCTATTATTAATTTTAATTAGTAATTATTTTGTAAAATCAACTATTGCCTATTTTTAGCTATTACTTCGTCTAATTGTAGATACATTATCATAAATATGATAATAGTTTCTTTGTAGATATTGTTAGGAAATCAATATCGATAAACAATGAGCTATTTTTTTTCTTTAATCTGGAAGCCACGCGAGTTTTATTGTTAGGGCAACAAAAGAAAGAACAAAGAAATATTCCAGCCAAAACAAAAAGGAATAAAGATAAGTATTATTGGACTATACTAGTATAACTTTGTTTATAGAGCCAATTGTTGCGGTAATTGGAGCGCAGGCGCTGCCTATTCGTGTGAATGTAAGGTCACAACCACATATGTATGCACAAAGTGTACATATATATATGTGCACAGGTGTATGTTCCATACTATTCTTGATTATTTCTCTCGAGGCGTTTGCAGTACCGTTGGAATGGATTGGTAATGTTGCTTTGCGCGCCGACACCAAAAACAAAAAAGACTTGTATTTGAGTATGTATGTATGTGTGCTAGTGTGTGTAACTGTCTGTTATTGCTATTTGCTTTACGGTCCATAGACATGCAAAACGTTATTTGGTCAGTTTTCGAAATAGCACCCATCGTGATGATGGGACAGACAGACAGAGATCTCTGTAAATAGGTAAATCGGGTGTGTATGCAAATAGATATGTACATATGTATGTATGTAGTATGTGCACATATCTATGTAAATTTTTTTTATTGGCCATAAAACAGCCACACAGGTTGCATTTCAAAATCAACAAACAAAAAATTAGGAATTTACACACATTCAAAATGCAATTTGATTTGATTCGATTTCATGCTTGATTCGAGGCGATACAGAAAATATTGTTGAAGTTGAGACCCCAAAGCGGCGACAGCTAGCTTCAAGGTCTTCATTGCTACATGGATCGCTTTGCGACTGCGTCAACTTCTTGTTTTACACGCACACTCTCGCACATACACTCTCATACTCTCGCGCACACACACACACACACCTGCATGCGGGGCGATTAAAAACATGGACTTTTTGATGGGAAATATGTTAATCAACAAGCTGCGGTTTAAAAACAATTTGTTTTTGTTGCTGTTGTTTTTGTAACCAGTTTCTTTTCTGATTTATATTTTTGGCTTACTTTTTGTTTTGGGTGGATCTGCGGCGGCTTGTGAAATTGCAATCCAAAATGTTGTGTTGTTGTGTTGTTGTTGCTTGGGAAATTGTATTCTATTGTTGTTACTTTATATTTTGCCAATGTTATTGTTGTTGTTGCTTTCGTTACTGTTATTGTTGCATGAGTATTTGTCTTTTTGTTATGTGTTGTTTCGCGTCTTGTTTACGTTTGTTTTATTTTACACAAAAAGAAAGCGCAAAACGGCAAAAAGAATATTTTCCCATGAATGTAGGAAAAATAGCTATTACACAGTTCACACACACATACACACACACACACACGCGCACACTTGCCAGCTTGCTAGTGTGTGTAAATTTACGTATACAAGTGCAGTAAAAATGCAGACAAACAAGTAAACTTTGCGCTGCCCGTTGCCAACGTTGCGGGGGGAATGGGAATCAAGTCGGGAGCTGTTGCTGCTGCTGCTGGTGGTTGCTGTTGTCGTTGTGTTGGTGCTGCCGCCGCTGCTGCTGGAGCAATAATTAAGCTGCGCAGCTACAACAAGTACAATAACAACTACAACTGACTGCGCATGCGCAGCGTCGTTATGTTGTTGTCGCGTCCCGGTTGTGGTTTCGGTATCTGCCTTTGGCTAAAACTGAAACTGTGCTACAATTCGACTTGTCTGTCTTGTGCTCCACTTGAGCGTCGCGCAGCAACTGGCGCTGGCCATGGCCAGCTTCTGCCCGTTGAAGCTGAGCTCTCGCGGCGCCAGCTAAAACTGGTTTTCTCCTCGCACTCGTACTAAAAATGCAGGTACTAAAAATTCCAAGATGCTGGTCAGAGAGATCCACAACATTTGCTCTCTTTCTCTAGTAACTCTCCCATCTGGACTGTGAATGAGTTGATATTGTGCGTTTCGATCTTGGTTTTCGTTTTTCTGCTTTTTTCTGTTTTTTTTGTTGTTATTTTTTGGGGCTGGGTAAAAGTTTTCGCCTCGCTCGTTCTTTGGCATGCCGCAGAAAGTGTGTTTCTTTGTTGCTTTGTTGCCCTTGCCTCGCATCTATCTACCTGTTTTGTTTGCATCGCTGATTGGCAAGTGCGCCAATTTACGCTAATGGGGTTAAGTCTTCAATAATGCGCAGAGAAGTGACAAAAGGCAGCGATATTGATGCCAAGTTACTTTCCACAGTCGTAAATTGTTTGCTGTGGCAACTAATTACATAGACGAGAAGGTAGTCACATCAACCACGATGATCAGCACTTGGCATGCACATCATGTGTGTGTGTGTTTGAGAGGTTGTTAACACCTGACAAACAGGCAAGCAAGACAGACAGACAGACAGGCAGGCAGGCAGGCAATCAGGCAACATACGAGCCCCGCCCCCTACTTTTAAACCATATCTGTACACATACATTTATAAAATCTTGATGTTTAGGCATGCATGTTAACATCTTCGCGACCGCAAAATTTCTTTTGCGCAAAAATACTTTCCATTTTCATGAGCAAATGGTCCACAAATGGCAGCACACATAACAAAATAATAATAGTAATAGTAACAGCAACATCAACAGCAACTTGCCACAAATAACGTGCCACATGCCGTGCTTAACCATATAAATCAAATCATTCAACTGATGAATTATATTTGTATCTAAAGCGCAACACTTGACTGGCTTTTCCACTAGAGCAGCGTCGCGACTTGACTCCTCCTCAAATGTCTACATATTTCTAATGGTTTTTGTGAAAACGCACAAAAACAATGGACGCACACCCCCGCACAATAACCTTCCACCTCCCACCACACCACCAAAGGCACAACCCACCTTTTCAATTTGAACACAGCCCAATTGATTACTTCCATTTGCATATCTGCAAAATGGCCTATACTCAGACAGGTTGACCATTGGGTTAAGGTTATTGGCCTGGAGAGAAGAGAGGGTAGTTGGTACTATTTGACTTATTGACCGATTGCAATCAGTCAATTTGAAATAAAATTAAGGAATGGAAACCAGTTGAAAAGACAGTATGTATAAGTTTGTGTAGGTTTATTATACCCTGTGGGCGGGGTTAAAAGCATGTAACAGGCAGAAGGAAGCATGGCTGACCCCATAAAGTGTATATTTTCCTGATCAGCATCAATAGCCGAGTAGATATACCCATGTCCATCTGTCTGTCGGTCTGTCAGTCCGTCTGTCCGTTCGTATGAACGAAAGGATCTCAGAAATGGCAAGAGCTAGAAGTTTAAACTTGATCTCCCAGCACTGCTAATATTTGCAGGCAGATCAAGTTTATCTTTACTTTTGGATGCCACGCCCTCTTCGCCCACAAATCAAGAAAATGCGCATAACTAAAGCTGTTTTGTAGCTAGAGACTTGAAATTTGGCACACATCATGAGTATCTTGGGGTCGAGGTGTCCAGAAAATTTTAGCACGATGCCACACCCTCTTCACCCACAAATTGAAAAAAGCGAATTACAAGAGAATTACATCGGGAGTAAATCTGAGTGGGTTCATATAGAGACACAGGGTATATTACGATATGCAATTGTATGCAATTTAAATAATAGAGCTGAAAAGATAAGAGTTAAATTAAGTTAAGTCTAGTTTACTTCGGATATTCGAAATTAAAGACGAGTATCTATGAAGCATAAGATTCTAACTTAGAATATAGAGACATAGTATACAGTATAGAGTATAGAACTCAACATTTTGGCTTAAAACTAAGGTAACATTTTCTGTATAACGTTTATAAGTCTATGCCCCGATTAGCGTCTATTTATTCTATAATTTACAATACTACCTCACAAATTTACTAAGCGGACTCACAGAGTATAACTTATACTATGTACGAATATACTGAACAAAACGAATACCCTTTGGGAACTGGTCTGAAAATATACTAAAAATATGCTTTACTTTTAATATTGTCGTTGCTAATGTGTGTAGGCCAATAATTACCAGTCATAGGTGTATTCAGTTTGCCAAGCTTTTATCCTTCTCCTGTTAAAAGCAGCATTAAAAAGTTTTCTGCAGAGCTAGCTTTAGATTAAATTTGCAGCATCAAAAGCTAACTCAATCTCTTCTATCGTATAAAAACAAAAGATATCCCATTTTTCCCTTTGCGCTCTCCATGTTAGCAGTAAAAATTTAATGACTAACGCAGTTTATCATAAATTTCAATTAAATGATGCCCACACATTTGGGCTATAAACTGGTAGCATATCAAGATGTTGGCAATTAAAATGATTTTAATGTGTCAGTAGGGAGTTAAGACTCATTCTCACCTGAAGGGTCAACATATCCTCTTGGGCCTCTTGGGACTGTCTGCCTCAGTTATGTAGGTATCATAAGTGCTGTTATTGCTGTTATGGGGAAAGTTTCGAGTCGAGTTCGAGAGTACAACACGTTTACGTTTAGCTAGTAGGCGACACAAAAATAGCTTGTCAGCGGTTTGCATATACTTTTCAGTTCCAATAAAGATTAATGTCTTTGTACACAGCACATAAATTATTATTTAGAGCCGAGACACACAAACATATATAGACATGACAGGGAATTGGGGGGGGAAGCGATAAGTAAAGTGTGTGCTTTATTGGCAAAGCCAAACCTAATCAATTATACAAACGCTTTGCGTTTGCGTCAGGATGGAATGGTATGTCAACATAATAAGGCGGCGTCGCATTGTCCTTGCTCCCCACTTCCCAGTTCCCAGTTCCTATTTCCACAGTTCCCCAGTTCCCCACTTCGCTGCTCTTCAGTTCCCCAGTTGGCGTTTCATTTTATTAGTCGTCGCATCGTCGCACGTTAATAATACACAAAGACGTAAACAGCAGGAGTTGGTCCTTTCCCTATCTACCCTAGAACTGAGCCTATACACTTGGCGGCAGTTCTTGGCCCAGCTCGTACATCAAATTGTGTCGCTTTTGGAGTGGGAACTAAGACAATTGGACAAGAACTGCGAGTGGTTTGTCCCTTTGCCGGATTTCTATATTGATAAATTATTTAAACTACTACTTGTAGCATTCGTTTCGTCATTCTTCGTTTATAGATTTTCCTTAACCCACAAACGGTTGATATGACATCAAATTAGTCCTCAAGTGACAGCAAATACAAACAGCAGGATGAATATTGATTGTAGTATGCATATTGATATAGGCAGTACCTTGTACATGAAACATGATATTATTGACAAACAATCTGCGAGTATAGCTCGAAATTTGGCCTACAATCGTACAATTACATTAAGAGCGGCATTTAAATGTACTCAAATATTCTATATTTATTTTGATACATTTATCTCGTTACCTTTATTACATTTGCAATTTGCATTTGGAATTCTATTTTAGTCAAGTACCCAGACGAGTATTTGAATATATTTAAATTTTGTAGACTGAATATGCTTATCTGTTTTATTTAATTCTACCTTTTTACCTGGCACAATTAATGGTTGGGTATATAAATATTTTGTTGGGTTGTTGCGTTGAGTGATCTATTTTTGGTTTTGTATTATGGCCGTTGGCCAAATGGTAGCCAGCTAGCAATCAGCTTTATGGCCAACTTGTTATAACAAACTTTGTAGTCAAAAGCAAATTGTTGTTATGCGAGAATGTACAGCATTCTAAGTGAGTGGCAGCAGGCATAGGGCGGAGGGGGGGGGAAGGGTGTAGCACCTTTGAAATGTTAAAATCAAAGCATACACAACAGCGCACTCACACCATCATACTATGCCCCTTATCCTTGTGTGTTAACTGTTGTAAACGAGATGTTGGCCAATCACGTGTGTTAATTGCACCATAATTGGTCAGGCAGCTGTCAATAAAACAACAACACCAACGGCAAACAAACATTCTCGTAGTAACAGCAGAAAGTGCAGAAATGCGTAATTAATGCAACTGCCTTATTGTCAGCTGCACACACTCACACTCACATCCCCACACACACACACACACAGACACAAATACTCGTATATATGTGTGTGTGTGTTTTTGTTGCAGATTTTTCTCTGAAAATGTGCAAAATAATTGAAATGAAAATTGAAAGGGCAATTAAAAGTGCACAAAAATCAAACATCAACAAGTTAAATTTTTAACATTTATTTTATCATGCACAACTGGGAAATGCCCTGTGAACAGTTTATTAGATATTGTATGTATTCAACATAAAAGTTATATAAACAAATGGTTCTAAATGAGAAAGCATTTAATAGGTTTTTATGTATTGAATAAAAAAACTTGCATACAAACTTTAGTAATCCAATCTAAAGGAACTTGAATAAACAACTTTAATTCAACAGCAAATTTAAAAATTATGGCAAAAGCAAAAATTAAATATATCCATTGGAAGTCAAAGACTTAATACCCTTACAGATACATTCATAAATATTAGGTTGGGAAAATAGTAGTCCTTACAAAGTTCTTTTAACGACAGAAAAATTAATTCAGTTGAGAAGTACGAAGAAGCACTTTATTGGTAGAGTTTTTTAATAGCAAGGATCAGAGCTATATTATATCTATTATTATAGAGTGGAACTTTAACAAATTATGGTACAAAATAGGACAAATTTGACATAAATCGGACAACCCATGTCGTAATAAATGAACTTTGAAAATTGTGTAAAAAAATGGATTTCTTTCTCCTCAAACAAATATTAAATTCTTGCCATAACAGATTAAGTCAAGCGTAATACTTATAATAAATTATTCAGTTTTAATTTAATAATAATAAGTCACTTGCAGTAATCTACACAATTTTTGAATTTATAATATCTTTTATATACAATTTATTTGGAAAATTAATATACCCCTTGCAAGTGTTGAGAGAATAAATAAATTAAAATCACAAAGTCAACACGTGTGAAAAGGGAAAAACCTGTAGACAACCTTTTTTGGTTGATTTCGGGTTCGCAGATTCACCTGCTTCAAATTCTGATTTTCCCAATACGGGATTAAAGGTTAAGCTTAAAGCCTCAACCCAAAAAAGAGGCGTGGCAGGGACAGAGGCGTGTTCTGCAACAGTTAATTAAAACTTTTTCGCGTTGCAGAACATCCAAGGAAAACCGCAAACAAAGACGAAATTAGAGCGAAGTGGGAAGAAGCATATCAGCTTCTACCTCTGGCTGCTCCGGCTCTGTCCCCCCCCCCTCATCCAAAAAGCGTCTCTTGCCACGCTCGAGTTGAATGATTTGATTTGGCCGCGCTCCGTTGTGTGCTCTGTTGAATGCGTAAAACTTTTCGCACGCGCATTTGATTTAACTTTAATGCAATTAAATCGTTTAATTTCAAAGAAACATAACAACTTTGAAGTGAGTTTTGACTCGAAACAGCTAGAATTGTTCGCTAAATATTTTTCTTTCTCATATCACAATAGACAGGGGGAATGTTGCCCGTAGGCATCATCATTAGATTGGGTTGCAGAAGAAGAAGGATACGATATGTGGAACTCTGGATATTCAATATCCATCAAACGTTTTCTGTAAGCTAGAAATATAAACCAAGCGTTAAGAATCTGACGAAGACATTGTCAAGACCACAGAATTATGAATGTATGTGTGCATGCATAAATTCTATATCTGTAAGGTGTTCAACTTTGACAGACTAACATTTGCATATTTTATGGCAAACAAATATTTTCTCGCTCGCATATTTAAAATCATGGAAAGTAAACAAAATATTGCGAAATAAAGGCTACAAGCTTGCCAAATATTCACCAACACGTTGACACTTTTGATGATGTTGTCTTCTTTTACTGTTGTATAAAAATGTCAAGTAGGCAAAATCATCGTTGCCAGGATTTTGTTGGTTATTGTGTCCTTGCAACGAGGTGTGAAATTGAAAGTTGGGGTCATGCAAAAACAGTACGAGATTTGTTCCTTGTTTAGAATATACAACGTACAGCTTTAAGAGAATCGCAATAGCTTTAAGTGAACTTTACAATATGGCTCAACATGGCGTATACATACTATATACAGATGGCAATTTCAATAGATTATCTACTTAATCTACTTGCCAATATCTCAAAACAAATTGTTCAAAGCATTACGAACATATGCTCCGGAAAATGACTAACAAATCATAATTCAATACCTATTGATTAATGTACACCGACAGCTCAGAGCTGGCCTAAGTTATTCACAGGTAAACAAATGGCAAGTATCTATGAGTATTCATTGTTATTCACATTATGTGTGAGGGTGTCAGCTGCACACAATTTATGCTGATGTCGCTACGACTGCATAATTCATAAAACTTTGCAGTTGCATAATTGAATAATATTGATACATAAATTACACTCGGAAGTCGGAAGTGAGTCTGTGTCTATTCAGACAAAGGGAGTCAAAGTAATGCATTTTAACAACGTGTATTATAATATTGTTGTATTTTGTCACGGAAAGTGAAAGATATATTGAATTTCCCTCACTTCTGCTCAGCATTTTGATTAAGAAAGGTTACTTATTCTTCGACTTCTGTGGTATCTTCATTAACGGATGCTGCTCATTGACTTGTGAAATTTTATAGCTTCTAGATAATTTCTGTATGCAAATGAACTGAAAGTTAAGTCAGCTTAAATTATTGCTTGGCTTTCTCTTTCTCTCCCTTCCTCTTTCTATCGCTCTCTCTCTCTCTCTCTCTCTCTCTCTCTGTCAGTCTCCCTCTGTCTCCTTTTGCAAGTATCAAACCAATTTTCAATAAACTGCTGCTGACGTTGCTTTTGAAATGGCGCCCAAATCCCGTTTGGCTTACGGCCGTTTTAAGTCGACAGCCTGAAAGTATGCAGCAAGTTTTTTCACAATGACATTCTCTTTAAATAGCAGCGCAAGTAGACAAGTAGACACACACACACACACACATACACAGACTCACTGACACATACAGCCCGCAGAAATGATGTGTGAAAACGTGGCGCACGAATGCCATCGAAATTAACTTGTTGGTGACATTGCGACAGGCTGACACAGGCGCTGATAGGAAGGCAACAATTTTACAACATTCCCGCACAGCATAACACATTCCTGAACATTGCCACATACTCATGTTCCACGAAACATTCAGGTGGATAAACCCACAGCCGAAACCGTTGAGAATTCTTTAAGTAACTCATCGAAATTGTAAAGATTACGGTCGAAGGGAAAAATTCAAGCCTAAAACTGTGCAATAGAAAATCAACAAAAGTTGATTTAGTGACAAAAATGTTTTATTGAATAAACCATGTGTATAATAGCAGAATGTGGCATGTGGCATGTGGCACTTTCATAACATAATATTCGGTAGTAAAGACATAGAGAATATTTACAAAATAAGTACCTTTTATGTTCGTTTTTGAATTTGAATGGCTATTAGATCTACGGATTGTACAATGATCAAACATAAATTCGACAGATAAAAAACTTGATATATTGAATCCTTGCCCTTATTATAATTACCATGCAATTGTTTTATGTTTATATATTCAGTTTATTCTCTTATATTCTAGTTAAATATGTATTAAATGGCCTAATTAATATATTACATACGATTTTTAGTACATATAACTAGTAGATCCATTACTAAATTTAATATATTTCATTATTTTTTTGTTTTTTTTATTTATTTATTTAGTTTACTGCAATATCACTATTTTGAATGCCTTTTCATACATGCTATCTAGGCCGTGAGATGTGCAATTCTGAGCATGGTGTTGACAGCTTGAGCAAACAAGTGTAATTTGGGTAAACTTTTCGCCTGTCGCCTGTAAATACAGCACAACGATTTCATGTTAAGTTTACAAACTTGCAGCATGATGAACGAGTTTGGTGCTTGGCAGTCCGGAAAAGTGGGCGGCGTCTAGGCGCCAAGTCAATTGCTTAACGAATTGCGACCAAAAATTAATAAGCATAAACACTGTCTGCGGCAGAGAAACGAAACGCCTTTCAAAACTCCTACATCTCTCTAAATACCGAAAGTACTGTTTGCCCAGCTATCCGCAAGGAATTACATTACCTAAAGTATAAAATGAACTATGTGGGAGTATATATTTTATATCTAAAGCATATTGCGTCCCTCCTGGGCACAACTGTACGTCAGCTCATTTGCATGCGATTGCGTGAAAGGTTGCCGCTGTGTTTTGAGCTCAACACGAGTATGGTGAAGGTGTTTACCTGGCAGAGAAGGGTTTGACATGCCCCTGAATGTGACACAGCTCTAGACTTTTGCCCGACTCACGATTTTGAGAGGCCGCATAATTCCATAAAGTGCTTTGCAGGGTCACGATATACTGGTACTTACTATTCTCCATATTATTTATTTATTTTTATTTTTTTCAAAATATATTTTCTTCTCTTGTACCCTGTTTTTGTTTTGCTTTTTTATTTTGTTTGGTGTTAAACGCCCCTCGACGCTGTCTCAATTACATTACATTACGCTGCCAGGAATTACCATATTGTCTGACTAAAGCGGCTTGGTCTAGGGTCCATCAAACTTTGAGTCACTTTTGGCTATAGCAGACCCATGCACTACACTCTACATTTTGGATACACTAAGTGGCTGCCAGACGGGAGCCGAAATCACATAAATTTCTGATGTCTGAAGTCAGTCGAAATTTATGATATCCGTTTTAGCTGAAGACAGAAATCATCACAAATTTATTTGCAGCGCATGCAAAATGTTGGCTGACGAAATGTTTCAAGATTCCACGCAGATGTTGTTTATCCCTGTCGTCGGGTCTTTTGCCGGCTTGTAACAGTAATTTGTTTTGAATTATCCTTTTAAATTCCTGCCACTGTGCGCTTCTTGAAGATGAACATTTTTTTTTTTATTTTCTGAGACTCCTTGACAGTCAAGCAAATTGCTTGGCTGCTCGTTATTAAAGATGGCACGACAATGGTATGACAATGTGGGGATGGGGGTGGTTATTGCTAGCCGGGTTTGTTGCCTTTTTCTTTTCGATTTCGATTTTCACGCTCAACTGGATTCTATGCAAAGAGTTGGTCCTCTAATACAAGCATCTACTCGAGTGTTTGGGTTACTTTTATCATCAACAGTAAATAAATAAACTCTTAATTTGTGTGCGCTTCCATGACACTCGGAAAATAACTTTTTTTTACGAAAAGTTCCAAATTGATCAAGTTCAAGCAAAACAAAATAAGGGATACTCCAGCTCATAGATATAGACAAATATAGTCAAATTATTTACCAAAGACAAAATCAAAGCAGAACCAAGTTCTTAAGTTCTGACATTAAATAGACGAATATACATATTTTCGTACTTAGTATATACATCCTTTATTTCTGTGTTTTTTGCTCCGCTTAACAAAAATTAAAATGTAATAAATTTGTCATCATCTTGGTTATGTCGACATCGTTCTAAATTACTTTTTTTTTTTGCTCCGAGCACACGTTTCAACAGAGATTTCTCTTAGCTCCCATCTCCGAGGTTAAATTTCAAAGTTCAGCTATGCGCTGCTCATTTTCTAAGACGGCAGCATACCAGAGGTTCGCCCTAAGGGGCATTGTGTGGGTTCCTGGTCGGGGGTAAGACAAAGTTTTTATTGCTGGGCAATTGGAGTTAGCACGTTACCGCCGCAGGATGTTTGCTCCTTGCTCCCAGGAGTGTCGTCATCATTGTCCTGCCCGCTGCCCGTTGCTTGTTGTCATTGTCATTGTGGTTCTCTTATTGAAAAACTGATTTGCTCGACGTACAAATAATTTGATGTACTTACCCTCTCTCTTTGTCTCTCTGTCTCCCTGTAACAGATTGACTTTTTGCTTTGTTAAAGTCTATGTCATGGTTGAAGATGCTAAAAGGCTATAACAATGCCAGATTTGAAACTATTTAATTGGGCTTTTAATTTAATTTTGTAAACGATTCAAATTGTTGTCCTTGCTGTTTGATGTGCAGCTCTGAAATTGATTACAAATTTCTTTGAAGGACCTTTTGTCTCCGTAGGGTAAGCTTCAGTTAGCTGACATTTCTTTGGTTTTGGGACTCCATTGAAACTTTGGTCGACAAGATACCGCAGTCGTAAAGTAGATCATCGTTAAGCTAATTTGCCAGTCTACATTAGACAGCAGCTAAAAAGGGCTATTTAGCCAAGCATACAGGGCATTCCAGGGGACCGGTGTCCTGCTGTTCACCAAAATGGCACCTTTGTGAAACGACTTCCTTACTCTCACATCAGATCCTGGCCTGGGATAAGCTCTGACACATCTACATTCCGAATGCAGGTGAACATGACCACCAGCTGCGAGCACCACATGGCCATTAAACTTGGAACTTTCTGTGGTGATTACACAGAGTTCTGTGGACTGGAAACTAATCCCACACGGGTTGATTCTCTAACCTTGAATACCACGTACTCCAAAAGTTGACAAATGCGGATAAAGTCATATGTTTGAGGGCTGCTCGTAAAGTGCTCGAATTTATGAAATGGAAATGCTTTAAACTTAAGATGTCTGCAGGTCTCAGACGAATTTATAAAGTATTCACAAGGTGCAAAAGTTATTTTAAAATTATAACACAAGAGGTGTTTGTCATCTGTTGGCATCCTGTTGTATCTGCCCAATTTTTATTTTATTTTCTGTTGTTTTCTGTCAACTGCACACAATCAGAATCAACTGGCAAAACTACTTGCAGGCACATTCTACATGATGTATTCACAATTCAAATCAAAGTTTTTGCACCATAAACCCCATGTTTTACATATGCTTCCTCCTGCTTCCTCTAACAATGTAGAAGTACTTCTGGCTCCGTTCTCTGTCCTTTGTACCCTTGGGAGGCCTTGCCTTGATTTGAATTTGTTTTAAATTCTGAAACTTTGCACTTCAATTTGCAGTGCATGCAAATACACAACAACAACAACAACAAGCGGCAACTGTGGCAGTCTCACCTCAGACAGTGAGTAGAAGGGACAGTGACAGGGGCAGGGGCAGTGTCTCGGTCACAGTTGCAAAATACTGTGGCATGCGGCAATTCACATTGATTTGCTCCGGCTGGCATATGAGTCTGGGCTTGATTAGATGCTTAGCCGGCGGGCCACTTGATAAATGGCACAAGTTGAAAATATGTAAGCGTATATGTAACCGTAAGTGCGTGTCTGTAGCACATAAATATGGTTTAAGAGTTCAAGGCTGAGGTTTTAGCTTAAGACTTAAGCTGCATCTAAACGCAGCAAGCGCAATCAGTTCTCCATCTCTTTCTCTCTCTATCTCCCTTTCTACTGTTACGTAGAGTCACGTAGAAAGTCATAATTAGCCAGTAGCCAGAACATTTCTGCTATCCTGCCAGCCAAGCAGCCTATCAGCCCACCAGCTTCCACCATGTCTCGAAGGGTTTACATACAAATATTTGTACTTATATATACTACAAGTCGGCTGGAAAATTAACTGCTCCATAAGGCGACACCTACATTTTTCTTCACAAACACCGAGACACATACACGTATACACACACGTGCTGGAAAAGTTTTTGCTGTGCCTCCGTATTGTAGTTGATTTGCTGCTCTTTTTCGCAGCTTTTTCTTTTACGAGCAGCTGTCTAATGTTACCCTCCCTCCCCCCCCCCTTTTCCTAATACCCCTGCAAAGGAAAAAAAAACTTTATGCTTTATGGAAATTGAACCTTTCCTAATGAAGCTACCGGCAACAACAAATCCAACAGAAAAACCGTTGTTGCCCTTCTTGACATCGTTGCATATTTTAAAAAAGTTCTCATTTTTGTTTTGTTTCTGTTGTTGTTTTATTTTTTTCTGGTTGTTTTTGTTGCTTTTTAGCCATTTTCATGCTTGCAGTTTATTAGCCGTAAATTAAAGTGTTTCGGAGTTTCGAATATAACAGCTGAGCCCAATGGCATTTTATGGCGCGACCTTCAAAAACTAACAGATGGTCGCTTATTACTTATGTGAGTCCATAACCTGCTGCTTGATGCTCAGTTACCTTAACTGGATAAATTATACGAGCAGCTTTTCTTTAAGTTCAGCAAGGAAAATTCCTTGCACTGCGCACTGAACGAGAAAATTATTTCATTTACGTTTCTGTTGGCTATAAAAAAATGTTAATAATAAAACTGCGGAAAATATTCTCAATATTCTTAAATGCATTTTTCTTAAAGGTATCTTAAGTGCTTAGAATACTTATCATCTAAAGAAAGGGGAGAGAAATACAATAATTTAAAATATTTAAATATTAGTTTGATAAACAAAGATAATTTGGAATTAAAGTAACAAATCTGTAAAAATCCATTTATATCAGTGGTCGGCACACGCCGCGCACCGTGCATAGGGATTTTCTCTGCCGCAGCGCTGCCTGCACACGTACAGTATAAATTTTCGCTGTTTCTGTTAAGTCGCTGTTATGGCGCTTTTAAGTAGTGATGTAAATGCAAACTGAACATCGATTTTAAAATCGTATTTTAAAAATCGGCAATGAAAAAATCGAGTTGTCGATTCATCGGAAATTTCAGCATCGATTCATCGATTTTTCATACAAATTTCCAATTTTGAAAAAAGTAAATATTAGATCTTAATTCTTGCGTTTATTTATAGACATGCATTTTATAAAATTTTTAGGATTCAATAAAATCTCTTCTTGGTTTTAATTCACGTTGATAACAATTTATACAACAATCAAATGTAGAAAATAAAAGATAAAATAATTAACTAAATTCGCCAAACATGATAAGTTATAATAAAGTATAGTTTTAATGCCTGCTTTAAACTTGAGCACTGTTTAATTAATTTAAATGTTTACACCTTTACTGGATATATAGTTTGTATAAAGATACGTACAACTTTGTATGTACATAGAAATACATACAGTGGCTCACATCTTATTTCAACCAGCACCTTACAAGATTTAAGCATTTATAAAATCTACACTAAAAGGGATAACAAAATAATTTTAATGCAGGTTGTTATTTGTTAGGCCATGTTTCAACATATAAAATATGACTTCATTTATTTTTTAAATATTTTTCCAACATTTTATAATAATTAAAAACACTTTGCCTTAAGTGTGTTCAATTTAAGCAAAAATTCAGGCGCTCTATTATTGTTTTTTACTTAGTCGACTTAGAATAGCAAAGCTTTCGATTTTTCATGAAAATCGATTTATTTTACTCGATTCATCGGCAAAATAAAAATCGAGTTCAAATCGATTTAAATCGGTTATGCAAAAATCGATTCATCGATGTTTCGATGTTTTTTTACATCACTACTTTTAAGCTGAAATGTCACTGTTGAGGCGAAGCAAAATGAATCAGCTTCTGATCAGCCATTGTGATGCTACGCTGCACAATTTTGACAAATTATACATTATATACACAGAAAAATAAATGGTTTTTGGACTTTTTGAAAAAGTATTCGTTTTTATACACATTATGACCAATATATAGCCGTTTTGATGCGAATCAATAATATAAAGGGCAAGAAACGGCACATGCTTGACGCCTGTTAAAATTCTGTTAATTCGCACACTAATGCAAAAAACATATGACTGTGTTGGTGCCGACCACTGATTTATATATATGTAGCAGGCCGATAGTCTGTTAACATTCCAATACTCTGTTAAACCTAACATCACTAGATTGTGTACCCTACCATCACTAGATTGTGTATCCTCCCGTCACTAATTATCCAGATGGATTAGCTATCTCGCTTTAACCGACTAAGACAATGGAGATCGACCTAGCTTGATCTCGCTCTAGAGGGAGTTTGTGAAATACAGCGATGAGATGCCAGAGTCAGCCGGTTGATGCAGACGAAATAAGCGGAGGTCGTAGAAAATAACTGCGTGTTTTAATTAAATGAAACGCTTACATATATTATAAGTTAATTATTATTGCACTTAAGCAGAAGCATTTAATTTTATATGTAATACGTATGATTAATTAATTAGTATTAAAGTTAAAAGTTTACAAACCAATTGTAATTATTTGTGTTCGTTAAGGATGCTAATGTTTCAGAAATGTGAATGAATTCTTACCATGGTCTGTGTTACATTTATTAGCATGTGATAGTATGAGCTTGGTTAAGTAGTTGTCTGGTAAAACTAAGTCACAATTATGTACATTACATATTGCGGTTCCTTCAATGGGCCAACTAATAAGAACTAACAGCTTTGTCCATATAGTATTTTAAACGAGCTTAACAATTCCAAATGGAACTATTTGGTTAATGTTGTTAAAAACTTTTTGGATAAACCCAAAAACAAGGGATACAATTTGTAGTGGAAAATGCGAAAGAGATAAACCATCTCTCTAGAAAGTTGTGTGTGGCATGCCACAATTTTATTGCTCACTAGTTTGTTGTTTTAAAGTTTTTAATTGCATTGTTTTATATTCAATTAGCGTACATTAAATTGAGATTCCATTAATTTGTCGGTGCATAGCTGAGGGAACATTGTGAGTGACAGTTTAAAAGCAGGACGCGCAACAGGATATCCTGTTGAAAAATTAAATCTTTATAATGGAGCCCCCATCAAAAGCAGAAGCATCGTTAACGGAAGTGCGAGCTGGCCATCAATCAAAGAAATGATGCTCTACCGTTGCGACGTCATGTTGCTGCTGGTATTTAGCCAGAATATGTACTATAGTATATGCGTGGCCTAATGTGAATTTTTAAGTTGAAGTTGGTAAACAAATTATCATTTAAGGTGAAGTGCGGCCAGGACGCGAGCCAGGGATACAAATAGGGCAGGGACAAAAATTAACGTTGATTAAATGTGGGCCATCAGCAGAGCTTTTAATAAAGCAATGACCAAGCTGTGGACAGTAAATTATGGCCAGCTGCTGTTGACGTTGCGCATACGCCATGTATATTGCGTGTGGTCTTCTGCTTAAGCATCTGATGATGATTACGGGATAGGTGTGGAAAAGTGCATGATGAAGCAGATGATAAGACTATCAGGCGATGTGGCTACATTAAATGATTGATTGGCCAATGCCAATGAGACTTCCACGCTTGCTGCTCACATTATTGATTATGATAGACAAGAATAGTGAATCTTTAGTTTGCCCCAAGGCAAGTAGACGAAGTGGTTTTCTTTTCTTTTCTTTTTTTTATGAATCGAATGCTGAATGTTTTGCTATGTATGCTTTAATGTTGCTTACTTAAGGCATTTTTGGCCATAAGCAGCGCACCTGCAGCTGCCTTATGCGAATGAGTTAAGACATTTGGTGCTGCCACACACACACACGCACACCCACACTGAGATACACTCACACATATGCAAATATGTATATACATATACAACCAGACAACCGCCGCATGTGGCTGCCAATTTCAATACCAATTTGCGCTTCTATTTAAATTCACTGGGCCAACGCACGTGCTTCAGCTTATTGTGGACGCTCTGTTTACGAAAATGCGTATAAAAACACAGAGAGCACAAAAACGACTGCCCAACTGCCAAATAGGCACAAAAGCGCAGACGCGAAGAGGAGAGTACCCAAAGTGTGCATGTAGCACGGCAACACTGGTTCAATAATAGGCAACGAACGTTTTGACATTATTTCAAAATTACCTTTTTGAGCTTCATTTGAGTATTTGTAGAGTGAAATATAAAAGAAAATTAAATAAAAGAAACTCAATTGTTTAGTTTCTTGAGTATTTGTGCATTATGTGTTGCCGACAAAGCGTGCAACAAGCGGAAATAAGCAGCAACAAGCGCGCAGTAGCAGCAGCAACAGTGACCTGCGTCTGCTCGCCACTTCGGTTCCCACATTTACGTTTCGGTGGCTACTGTTGGCTGTTGGGCGGAAAGGAGGAGCCGGGTGGGAAAGCAGACGGGGAGACACTGGCACAAATTCAACACTGGCGACGTCGTTGCCTTCATTTCAGTTCGACGGCAAACTCGCGCGCGAACAGTTCGAAAAGGCGATGAACGCGTCGCTTCTGGCTGTTTGAGGAAAACTTGAAAAATGCTAAACATGGAAAATGCCGGCGGCAACATTTTTCGAATCGTACATCAATTTAGGACAGTGAATTGTATTCTAAATTAAACATTGTGCTAAATAAACAAAAAATAAAAAAAACCTTAAACAATTGACCAGTGCATACAATTTTGGGTGTTTGTGTCTAGTAAAAAATAGAATAAATTGATTATTGTCTGTGTTGCGAATGGAAACAATAAATATTTACATAAAGTTAATGTTGCTCTAACATATAATACCGTATAAAAATCTTTATTTATTATCAACTTTGGCATCCTGTGGTGCAACATCGAATGTGAGCTAAAATTCTTGGTTCAATCTAATTTGACACTTATTGCTCATACGCCACGTGTTGTGTCAGGTATTATTTTCCGGTAAGCAAAATATTTTCCAAAAATTTATATATATATTTTACTTGAATCTTTAACATTCGACGACACGGCGATCATCAACGTACTTAGTTTTAATTGATTGTTTACTCAGCACTTTACACTCATTGTTAATTGGGATTCTTCAATTTCAACAAATACGGATGCACATGCAATTTAGTAAAATGTGAGCTGAACAGGAAACGTTTAAATATAAATGTACATAATATTATGTTTCAATGTCACAAATTAATTAGTGATATAACTAAATTGACACTTTTTACAATTCACAGTTGCCAAGGCTCAGTTGCTTAAAGTTCTTTATTTGAAACGGATGGCAAATATTAAAATATAATTACTGTTGTGTTCACTGTCAGAGATAAGATTAGCATATCTTCCCAATCATTAATCCCATTTATAAATCAATTGATTGTTCATAATTCAAATAGGTAAAATATTCAAGATAAGTGCATGCAAACTTCTGCTCAATTTGTGTTTAATATCTATGCCAAAAGTTCAAATCGAGTGAATAATAATTGCATACTAATTGAGTTTTGTGTTCTGTTCTGTTCCTTCAATTGAGTGCATCGATTGCTTGAAGTTTAAATTAAATGACAAAAGATCCAAAGAACTGCGACAATGTTTTGTGTATTGTCATATTAACTAATTAATATTCATTAATATTATTTATAGTCAGATTAATTTTAATTATGCTGCTGACTTTGCAATTTATTAATATATAGTAATGCCAGTCATAATTTAACTTACAGTTCGATTATAAAATAAATTGGTTTATTGTGTCAATAATAGACAAGTTTATTAATAATTTCATAGGTCAGATAAAGCGAGTATTTTCAACTGTAATATTCGCACAAGTTTGTCGACTTTTGTTTGTATTATAAAAAGTTCATTATAGAATATATTTTTCTTTGTAACTTTGACAAAAATAGAAGAGAGTTCAATACATCTAAAAAATAGTAAAACAGACAATGAAAATTTTGCAATTATATTGCAGCCTTGCAACATTTTTCGTTTGTTGTAAAAAGGAAACATAAATCAATATTGTGCACAACTTATTCGGTTATCTTTGTGTGTGTGTGTAAAAAACATATAATGTGCTTTTTGATACCCACAAATCTCGTAAATCAATCAAAAGTGCCAGTAACCCATTCACCACTAAATATTTAATGTCGAAAATGACGGTCATCCGGTTGGTTATTTGCCCAACTTGATTTCTGGTCTACCGCATCATTGGATCAATGGAGAAAGAGTACTGTAAACGTTAGCCTAATTTAGACAACGAGACAAACGTTCAGTTCAGCTCAGCAAGTAATAGGCTAACATGATGAAAAACCACGAGCACCGTGGGTCAGCTTAGTACAACCCAAAAAAACTCAAATCCTTTCAACACGAATTGCTTTCAGAGACCCTGATGCCATGTCACATTAATGTATTGGTGAGTGAAAAGTGCCCAAATGTGTGTGTGCGGGTGTATGAGGTTGTATGAGGGTGTATGAGGGTGTATGAGGGTGTATATGTGTGTTTTGTCAGCCATTAGTTGAACTTTATGGCAATGCGATGCGTTGCGATGCGACCATACTTCATGAATGTATGTTTGTAGGCTCCGTCCTTGTTTCTGGTCCCGGTCCCGGTCCCGGCCACTTTCTACAGATTCAGTCGGCGGAAAGGTCTTTAAACGAATTAGAATGAATGCCATATCGTGTTCTTGTTCTCTCATAGTCTCGTTTTCTACTGTGCTGTCATGCATCAAAACATTTAATTAAATTGGAACTGAAGCAACAAAAGCCCGGATCCTTATGCTCATAGTCTGGGAGCGAATGTAACTGGACAGTTGTACCCAGTATCTTTTGCAGTATATGAATTTAAATGAAGGTAACGGTCTCGGGCACAGGACAACAACGGGCCCTAAACAACTATGTACAGATGTATTTGTATGTGAATAATGTGCATATTTTAACGATTTCATTTTGTTCCACAGTTTATTTTTTAGTTTTTCACTTTCCAACTGCCTGCACAGCTTCAGTGAACCGTCTGTACTGTCCCCTGTTTGCTATATACAACAACATCGCAACTTTATCCTCAATTTAATCTAACCCATCCTCTCAGTGTCATCCACAGCGTGATAAGTGCATTGAAAGTGAATGCTGTTTGCACTTGCGACTTGGTTACTTGAGATCCCATTCGATGGCATCGTCTGGATTCGCTTTGTTCCTCAATTTACACATAATTGCAATAAATTGGCTAAACTGTGTGTTTGGTCCAAGGGAGCGAACAATTTACGATAGCACACACCTCCATCTCCCCCTCAAGAATGTTGTCGAGTAATATAGTAGCAATGCAATGGTTCTTGACTCGTTCTGTGAATCGATTTAGGTTTCCTATACACGACAGGGGCATAAATATCTGTTGGTCTCTTAATAAACTCAATGGAGATAAGATAAGCCATTGAACGAACCAACTGTGGCAAGAACTTTGGCTTCTGGGCTCTTGATTATTGTCTTGGCCTTGGTTGTTATTTGGTACTTTGTCTACGCTGACGTACAACAGGTCGTATGAGTATTAAGAGATACCTCTCTCTTGATGGTTATGTGTGGCTAAAATGCTTTAAATATCACATTATACTTAGTGCAATATCATACATAATTTAGTTTAATTTAAGTAACTAAAAAGTTTCATTGGCATTAGGGAATTTGTTGTTGTAGTTGTTAGACATTCTGACCTGGTTGGACTTTCTAAGAGTTAACTTGAACAGGTGAAAAGTTTTTCAATGATAATTTAGGGATTTCAGAATATTGTTATCATTATTTGGTTTAATTTTTAGATCACAATCAAGCTGTTCTAAATTTAAACACAAAATCTTAACACATCGCTTAACAAAAGCGCTAAGTACTTACTCAATATCTGTCTATGCCCATATTCCTTTCTGAGTTTCCCCCTTAAATCATGTAATTGCTTTTATTTTAAATATTTTAATACACACGCAAACAAATTAAAAGCCGCATAAACAATTTATTTCGCCCACATAGACATGGGATCATACCAAAAACAGATTGCCAGCGACTTTCCATACATGTATCTCATGCCGTGGCAATGCGATTTTTTTGAATAAATACAAAAATATTATATATAAGATATACGTATATCTAATGCTAATGTGTGTGTGTGTGTATTTTTACCCTTTTTATTTGTATACGTCGTATGTATTTACGAGTATTGTTTAACATTTTTGGCTGCTTTTTTTTGTGAGGTGTGAAAGAAGAACACATACTCGTAAATACATTTTCGGGCCGATCAGCTCATAAAGCTCATTAAAAAATGATGTTTTGATGAATTTTTGCCTCTGGTTAGGGTTGTGGTTGTGTGTGTGTGTTTATAGCTGGGGGTATTTAATTAAATTTCATTTCACTTAAATATGTTTTCGTGTGGGGAAATTAAAAATGCTACGTGCCCGTTTTGGAGCTGCTCAACATCCAGCCAACAACCAGCACCAAAAGCAATAGGCCTTGGTAATTACAATTCAAGTTCATTTCCATTGTGCTCACAACGAAGCGAAACAAAAGCCGAATCCGAAATGAAAAGCAAAAGTGTTCCTTCTCATGCCCAAGTTAAAGCTGCAGCCATGCCCACAAAAAAACAAAAAATGGGGGTCGGTGGCGCATTTTAGCATTAAATTGTTTTAGAACTTTGCCACGCCATTTCAATGGAGTGAGAATCTGAGAATGAGAGAGGCATAGTGTGAGAGATGAAGGTTCGAGCCTAAAAGTAGACCAACCAGCATGCCGCATAGCGACTGCCGGAACCCATTGCATATTGACATACAAAACTCACACATTTGTATATTCCAGTACACCCACACACACACACACACACACATAGATACACACACCTACCATTAGGGCAAAGTTATAGCAACAATGGGGCAACTGCCGCGCACACATAAAAACTCTCTCTTTATTATTACATATATGTGTAAATGTGTTTTTATACCCTTGCAGTGGGTATTATAATTTTGTGTAACGCATGAAACCCATGACATGACCGACCGTATAAAGTATATACATATATTCTTGATCAGCATCAACAGCCGAGTCGATATAGCCATGTCTGTCTGTCTGTCTGTTTCTATGCAATCTAGTCTCTCAGTTTTAGAGCTATCTGGATGATACTTGGTACAGATCAGTATTTTTGCATATACATATACATATCAGGTCGAAACAGATCGGATCGGATCACTATATCATATAGCTGCCATAGGAACAATCAGTCCATAATCATACTTTTGTAGGGCAAACTTTTTTATTTATCGACATACTTTAACCAAACTCACAGATTATGCATTTGGTCATGTCTTATACATCCTGACCAAATTTAGTATAAATCGGATTACTTTAACATATAGCTGCCATAGGAAAGATTGGTTGAAAAGTGCTTTAAGGGTATGAAATCTTTGGCATGCCAAAAATAACAAAGAAGACTGGCTCAGAGCACTCTACACCCGCCCCGACTCTTCGGCTTGTTTTTTTTTTTTATTTTGAAGGCACACATCCCACACTTGACTTTTCAAACAAAAATTCTACATACACACATGTTTATACCCTATGAATCAGTCAGCGAATGAAATGAAATACACATTTATAGAGGGAGGATATCCACTAGCGAAAGGTCATTCCAGACTGACCCACAAAACAAGTTAAGTTGTGAGTTTACAACCATAAGAGCTGGACATATCAAATGATATATATAGTTATTAAGTGCATACCTTTAACTGTATTTGTTTTAAATTTGTTCAAAAGTCAACTCAACCAACTGATAGCAAGACAAATTCATTTATACGATATGCTATGCCGTGAAATATTGAATTCTTCTGTTACCCAGTGCGTATACGTTATACGTTATCTGCCCGTATGTCGCATTCAGTAGAGAAGCATCCCTCAAACCAACCCTAGCTTCGTAGTACTGTCTGCCTGTGACTTTACAAGTTTTCGACAATCAACTCGACGGCACGTGACAGTTTGGCTATTTTTCAAGTCGACAAAAAAAAACCAAATAAAAAACTAAATCCAATTTTTTGCTATTATTTTTGCTAACAAAAAAGTCATCACTCAAAAAGGGTCCCAGACAGTTGGTGCTGTGCTGCATTTTGTTAGTTTAACAAACATTTCTGCACAAAAATATTTTGTAGTTTATTTCGCGGGCATCTCGGCTGGGGAATGTGGTCGCTTGGTCAGTTGTCCGGTTTGACTGGATAGTCCAGGGTAGCTGAGGGCAGTTCGGGTTGCTCGAACAGCGACTGGGTAGCTGCCAATTATAGCCAACATTCTTTTGAAGTTTGTTTACATTTCATTAAGACTACAATGCCCGTCGTCGTCGTCGTCGTCATCGTCGCCACAACTGCAACGCTTTGCTATCTATCTACGCTCCTCTTCCCTTCCCGCCTGCGCCCTTCTCCAGCTGCTGTCCCTCTGTTTTCAGACGCATCAGCATCAGCACATGCATAATATTGGCATATGTTTTTCTTTCACCTCTTTCCCCCCCCCCCTATTCTATTAAAGTACTCGAATTTGTTATTGATTTTTGCATACTTCCCCGTTTTGAACTTTGTTTGCTAAATGAAAATAATTGATTAACTGCTTGCCACATAATCCGGTATTATTAATGAGTCTAGTATTGGGCATCATCATCTGCTTGAACAAAGCGAGCAAAGCCCACTTCAAAAGAAAAAGACAATATCTTTTTCATTTACATTTTCATCCCATTTGCACTTGAAAATTTGTTTGCGAATTTAAGCATCATAAATACGCAGAGTTAAGGGCTCAGTCATCGCTTAATTTGGCGAAAAATGTCAAACCAATGGCTGGTGGTGTTGGTGATTTCATTTTGTTGAACTTCAAGTGGCGAACAGAGAAGTCTGTCTGACGTTTCCGTCACTTGCAATTGTCTCAATCTGTCAGCAGCAGTTTTTGGTCGATGGTTGAGGGACGCATGGCTTGGGACCCTTCAGAAGAAGAAGAAGAAGAAGAAGGCGTTGTTGCCACCGTCAAGTTCATTTGCCACTTGCCACATCTGTTGGCCTTTTATCAAGAAAAACTTTAACTGTCATTGCGAACAGAAAATAATGGAAAGTAAAAGCAATTTTCTATGCCAGAACGGGCGTCAATAGCATTCATAGCTACAGGTGAGTAAATCTTGCTCTCGGGACGAATTGTATAAAATGTTTGTCCCGAGTGTGAGAATGTATAGAATTGGATTAGTTTTCTGTTTTAATCTAGGACCTCTTGCTGTTCTTTATACACGTTTTCAATGTCCATTTGTTAAGGGAAAAAACAAAAGCGAAAACAATTGAAAAGCAAAACAAAATTAAAAAGTTTTGTAAGATTCTTTTACAAACCGCAATTGTTTGTTTCATTAATTTTATAATGGTTATGTTGAGAGAGCGTCGACTTCTAGTGACTTTGATTAGATTTGCACAAATCTATTTACAATTATTCTTTATTCAGAGGGGTATCATTAAGTCATTCATTATCAAAACACCCTCTCGAATGTTTGCCAAGCTCATTTCAGGTGTTTTCATTGATAAGAATTGAGTGAACTCAGTTATTATGCCTCAATTCAATGTTATGATAATAATATTTGATTAGAATTGGACGTAACAAACTGAAATATTCTTAAGTTCAATGGTATTTCTTTCTTTAGTCGCAAGGTGATCGAATTGTAATAAAACGTGTTAGTTAAACGACTAAAATCAATTAATTCTTTAATTTAAAGTGTGAATAATTAACATAAAATAATATATTAATATATATTTGACAAAGCTTTTATAATGCACAATAACTAGACACTTTTATGGTGTTTACAAAAGAGAATAATCATAATGAACTGAACTGAAGGCAAAGTGAAAAGTGTGTAGTTATATACATTTGGATTTATCCGCATACAAAATGTTACTAATATTTATCAATAAAAACATATTAATAAATTTAATATATGCTTTGAAAAGTATTTCACAAAGGTGTCCAAAACTTATCAGGGAAAGCAAAAGAAACAAGAAGATAAATAGTATGAGAGATTTCAGCATAAAAATTACACACATATCTATGGAATTTTGTATATGAATTAATATTCCTTGCATATTCTAATTAAGTTATAAATATGTACAAGCATCATTACAAATAGTTCAAATAATTTAAATGTACATTTTGAAAACTGTTTAATTAGTCAATGCCTTTGGCCCCGTAAAAATTTTTAATTGTCTTTGATGTTACAAAGTTTAAAAGTTTGCTTATTGAATTGAAATTTAAAAATATTCCAACAATTTGTACTCAAAGGTAGCTCAGCTTTCATTTACATTTCACTACACTTGAAAGTCCCATTTTGTTATTATGATAAAAGTATTTTTAAAACAAAGATGAGAATAATCACCCAAACCTGTTAGAGAATGAAGAATAATAACCGCAAAAATGTGTCAAAATTTGTGGACAACACACAAATCAAATACAATATGTAGTCAAAATTTTAGGCAACAAAAAAAGAGACACAGACTCCAAAAGTGCTTCTGTTTTTGTGGTTGACCGAAACACAAAACATCTAAGAATTACGAGTATTTTTTGTCTTTTGGTCGCCTCAAAATGAAATTAGTTAAATGTATTATTGTTCTTACGCTGTTGTTGTTTTTGTTGTTACAGGCACACGAGCAAGCAAATGGAAACCAAATAGAAAAGCTGAAAAGGACACGCAACATTAGTCAGGTCAAACAAAGGAAAGGGAAAGGCAAGGACGCCCCGGACAACGGGGACTCCCAGGACGCCAGTTAAAGACATCGACATCCGTCATGGCCAACATTGATGAACTGCTAGGCAACAACAACAATGACAACAACAACAATGACAACGACATCAGCTATAGCTGGAGCAACTGGAGCACTTATGCACCCGCCATGCTCTACAATGCCATGAATAGCGTCATAGCTGTTGCCAATCAAACTCCACTTCCTGATTACAATCAAGATTTCCCACAGAACAACTTGACCTACAATTTAAGCCGAGTGTAAGTAAATATGGTCCAAGAAATGCTTAATTATGACACAAATTGAATTAATGTACAACACACGCTGCCATTAAATGACTGTTGGCTAAGAGTCCGAAAAGAGTCGACCAAGATGCCAACATCTTAGCCAAGTCTCTCTCACTCTCTGTCTCTTTGGTTTCAAGTAGATGAACTCGCTACACTTGAACTCAATTCCTTTTCGTTCTGTGTGCTAACCATGCATATCTAATGACTCCACATTGCGGCATCCATTCAGCCATTCACTCAGTGACTCATTCTTTCAATCGGCCATTCATTCATTCACTGCAAGTCGCCATTCAATCAGTCAAGCATTTCCGTTTACTCTACCCAGCTTATAGCTTTTTATTTCCGTTTCAAATACATTACATTGATGCCCCACGCGGCTCCACAAACAAGAACAACAAATACACATTTCACATTTTATCTATCTGATTGTCAGTGTATATGTAAATGTAAGCAAGTGTGTGTGTGTGTGTGTGTGTGTGTGTGGGTGTATCGCTGACTGCTTAATGTCATCTTCTGTTGTCCCCAAGGGGAAAAAAACATATTTTTATTGGACCAAATATCACGTGGCAGAATTGATATTAAGTAAAACCATGTAATGTTAACTTGTTAACATTAACAGAGTCACTTGAGTTAACAGCGACCTTTCTGCGTAACATTTACCATATGCACTAGTTAATCAACTATTGAAGAAGAATTTACATTTTTAAATTAAATAATATAAGAAATATTTCAATTTCTTCTGGCAACAGGGTATTTCCTAGTTAATCATTACACTTCTTTTATACTTTTTTTTACATATTTAATGACTACGACATTCGTTTTACTGCAGCTTCAAATTTGTTTACTCCCTACACGTATATTTGTATTCGCACACATATACAACCATAGCCAAAGTCTATCCATATAAGTACTGCCTCGCCCAGTGACAGAGAGGGAAACACTGAAGGGGGACAGAGACAGCAATGGAGACAGACAGATAATTGCTGCGTTTGACGTTTTGGCAATACATTTCTGAGGTCCTGAACGTCCTTCAAGTTGCAGGCAAATGGCAATGCCTCATCTAGGATGGCAAACGATAGCTTTAAGTTGATGTACTATTTGAAGTATCTTTTGCTACTGCGGTTGCCAATGTTTTCTTTTTTCCTTGGGCTTAATGCAAAAACCAAAATCAAAAAACACCCAAAAGAAGGAAAGCACTAAACAGTAACGGCAATAAGAATATCAACAGATTTATTCTATTTTATTTTTTACCATGACATTTTCGTCTGCCTGCGGCTGCTGCACGAAATGTTTTTCTTTAGATTTTGTTATTTTATTTATAAGTAATTTTTTGTTTTTTTTATCATGCTCCTCCACCTCTTTGTGTGAGTCTAAGAAAAAACTAGCCTCCCATGACAAAAATCAATAATCCTCTTTGCACTAGGCCAATAAACAAAAGGGACTTATGCAAATGGCCCCAGAGTCGACGTTTTTGAATCCATCATACTAAAGCGATGAGAATACATATTTTAATTGCTCTGAAGAGCTGACAAAACCCTAATGACTAACAGGCAGGACTCAGTCACAGACCCCCCCTCACAGACAGCTTCATATACGACGTATTTATCAGCACACTGCGCACATATTAAATTACTTGTGTCCGGGGTCCTTAACGAGCCGTATAACATGAGGCCGATATACTCACATACATAAGCATTAAGGGCCAACACACGCGTTCAACTCGGTTGACAGACGACACGACGTGGCGCCTCTTGCTCCTGTTGCAACAGCTTGGGTTGCCTCTTTAAACAAAACCACTAAATCTATGGCTCAGTTTACTGCTGCTAAGTCTATGTGTGAGTGTGTGCGAATTGCCTATTTAAACACTTACACACACACACACAGACAGAGCTAAATAAACAATCGGAGACACAAAATATTAAAAAGATGTCGACATAACCCCGCAGACTGAGTCTGAGGTTTTATGAGGCAGAAGGCGCACAAAAGCACGGATTTGTTAACGCACGCACAATTACATTCACCTAATATCCTTCAAACGAACAACCACACACACACCACACACCACACACGCACACACAACATACACTCGAACACGCTCCTGCAACAGGACACTCACTTGGCGCCCATTTTGGCTTAACACACATAATCTTCATGTCAGTAATACAACATTGTTCTAACACTCCCAGTGCTCCCTCTCCTTTTTTTTCTCACTCTACTTTGTCTCCCTCATGTATCCACAGTTTGCCCACAGGCATCACGGGCCTAGCAGCCAACGATGTGAGTTTCGGTGTCCATGCCGATCAAGATGCGGCGGCGCCAGATGCCAAGTTTACCTTCGTTGTTCCCTGGTGGCGTCAGGTGCTCTGGAGCATTCTCTTCGGTGGCATGGTAATTGTGGCAACTGGTGGTAATCTAATTGTCGTCTGGATTGTGCTGACCACCAAGAGGATGCGCACGGTGACCAACTATTTTATAGGTGAGTACACACACGGCGTATGCGTAATATTCATACGAATAGTTTTTTGTATTTTAACGTCAGATTTTATTATTAAATTTTGTATAAAATACAATGTTTGTAAATTTAATATATATTTAAATTAATTGTGTAGACAGTTGACAATAAAAAAACGGAAATTATAAATTACCATACAATATATATAAGCAATTATAATTTAAATAAAATCATAATTTCAAGTTCTTTAAATTGTTAAAATGATCAATTAAGCGACTGCGTGCTAAAGTTGCTATTTTCTTTGCATTTAGAACACTTCATTAATGGCATAGAAATACGCAGCACGTGCCACAAGCAACATTTATTATATTGTTTGCTTAACCAACATCTGTTTGCAGTCAAGTTGCAAGTTGCAAGTTGCAAGATGCAGCAATGATTAATGAGACATTCGGCTGGCGGCACTTATAAGGATGTCAGCTCAGCTTATGCTGTGCTGCAAGTTGAACAAGTTTTACATTATTGAGAATGGCAAAACTGTCAAGTAAAGGGATATGATGTTAAATAATTTATTTGACATTCAATTGCAAGCAAAAAAGGATAAAGTTGCACAATAAACAAAACATATACTATGTATGTATGTATAAGTCAACTAATATCAATTTGATTAAGAATAAGAAAACTTTTAGGTAAAGATAGGTAAAGATGCTATTTAATATTTGCCTTGACATCCAGTTACAATAAAAGGTCAAAGTTTGTCTGCATCAAATGCACAAACTATGCAACTTGTAAGTCAAATAATAACTTAATTAAGATTGAGGATACTTTGAATCAAAAAGTAGTTTTATTTTCTTCTTCATTTCATTACAAGAAATGACTAAAGTTTGCCTGCAACCACAATAAGTAAAGCAAGCTCTTGCCATAATCTATGCGTTTTGTTTCCTTGTATACATAATTAAATTTGAATTAAGACTAAGAACACTTCAAAGCAATTAGATTTTATATTTGCTCATTACTCATTTCTTTAAGCTTCAATTAAAGAAAAGTCCGAATTAATTAATTAAATTTGCAATTTGACTGTAACTTGTGAACTGTTTTGGCCATAATGATATTATGCTGACAATGTTCCTTCATTTTTTTGTTGTTGCTGAGTCGCTTTTGCGATATCTTGCCCTTCTTAAACTCATGCATATGGCATATTCGAGTCATTTATTTTATACGCCATAACAGACCGACGGACGGACAGACATACTGCATGCTCGTATGTATTTGTATGCATTCCGGCTGCCATTGCCGAAACCATTAAAAACAAAGCGTATAAAAATGCAACAACAGCAACTAACCCAGGCCAGATGCTGTCAGCTGACTGCCTTCCGACAATTGTCCCACACACACACGCACACACACACACACACGTTTACACTCCCAAGCTGCATAGTCGAAAGCCCGGCGGCCCTATGCATGTGCAAGTTGACAATGACAAAAACGCTGGCAAAATAGTTGCAATGTCAGCCATAAGAGCGTCTGAGATCAGTGTTGCCAGGTCAGCCTTTTTCCGGATAGATCTGTCCTAAAATCTGTCTTTTTCTCACAATCATTTTTGAAAATATTTAATTGTATAAATAATATTATAGTTATATAAAATAACAATGTTAATTTGAATTCACATCGTGAATTTGAATTCAACACCGATATTGTGTTATCGTAATGACATATATCGCGAGAAGTATCGATTAATCGTGCAATTTATCAAAAGTAACACAAGCAGAATACTCGCTATCCCTGGTTTAATCAAGCAGACTTAAAAAAATGAAGGTATCGCGATGAGAGCGACAGAAACAAAGCATAAAGCCAGTATAAATTCAAAATTCTATAAATTCATATAAATTCTATAAATCAAGACGTTGAATGGCTTTTTGTCCATCATTTAAAATAATACCTCTATCTAGTAATACATGGACGAAGCCATAAACGAATTACTTATGAATAAACACAAGAACATTTGTTTGTCCTGTTTTCTGTCTTTTTTTTTAAAGAAGTTGGCTTTTTTCCTGTTTTTTTTTTGGTTGCTTTGTCCTGTTTCTGTGGCGAGGTGTTGGCAACACTGTCTGAGATTCAAGCAACCCCCTGGACTTGGCCAACAGACGAAGAAGCAGTAGCAAAAGTTGACTTGACTTGTCTTCAGAGCGGAACCTCTGTCGTTGGCAGCTGTTATCTCTGTGAACTGATTATTATTATGTAAACTAAATGCCTTGGAGCGCGAAGGGCTTTGCAGGCCATTACAAAAATTTGCATTTGTAAATTCACATTGGCCGACATTATTAGTTGGCCAAGTTCAACATTTAATACAAATAAATTCAAGGCACGCAGTTTTCAATTCCCCGCAACAGGACAATATTCTGTAGAGGGAGTAGACAAGCCAGGTTTATTATCAAAGCGAAACATTTGCATCTTTTGTTTGTGTTCATTCTCCTATTGTTATTAGATTTTTATTAATTAAAACGAGGCCAAATCGATATTCAACTACGTGGCTAACAGACCAAAGACTCTAGACTCCAGACTCTCATGGCCAAATGGCGACTCAGACAGGTCGTTTGGCAAATGCGACACGTTTCTCGTTTCTTGATTCTCCTTTCTCGTTTCTTGTTTGTCGTTTAGTAGGCGTCAATGTTGGCCAAGAACTACACAGTCTAATGCCTCCAAAAACATTTGTTTTATTCACATTGTTGTTGCTCTTCTTAGTACTGTGGGTGTTGTTACGAGTGTTGCTTTTTATGCTTATTTCTCTCGCTGCTTATCTACATAGATAATGAAAAGTAAACAATGGGCAAAGGCATGCAATACTCGGTATAATAACAATAATAATTTAGTCTTTTTTGCTTTTGGCCACCCGCAACGGTGTCTTTTCTTTCACTTTCGTACTGATTCATTGGCATTCATATCGTTACAAACGTACTTACAATAAAAATAAGAATCATAATGAAAGTAAGAAGTATGCCAAGTTATAAATGATGACAGAGAGTCCCAGCATTTAATTATGCCGAGTCGCGTCGAGTTCTGAAGACTCCCGCGAACTGCACTTAACTCTTTACTAATTATAAATGTACAGCGCATAAATAAACAAACAAAAAAAGACAAATAAAGTAACTTGCCAGCCATTCCTACCATTATGTACATATGGCCAAAATGAGTACCGTTGTTTTGCACCTTTTTATCTTAGATGTTAAATAATTTGGCATACCCTGTACCAAGCTATAATGGGTACATTAAAATAATGCAAAGACATTTCAAAAAGATCTCTTTCGAGTGATTTGGTTGAGGCTGATGAAAGTTAAGCTGGAATTAACAAATACTAGATAAAGTTCAACAACTTTCGAATATTTCACCAATTTAATAAGAAGATAAGACCATGTTAAGTTTAACATGTCACTTGGAAATCAAGTACGTATAGCAATTGGGAGTATATATTCCTATATAATTTACTGTCTATCTGGGCAGAAAATCAAGAGTGAAGACACTATGAAAGTTTTATAGAAATAGGAAATTAGGCAATATTATATTTATATTGATATTGAATTGAAGAGAAGTATAATACCCAAATATTTAAAAAAAAATAGACAATTTGCTAGGGAAAAAGTTCTGTTTTATTCAAGTTAATGGTAATGACTGAGTATATAAATTATTTACTATGTAAATATTTAGAATAATGAACAATTCAAGATTTAAGGCTCTTTGATAAATGGAAATGCGAGCATAATAAACAACTTTTTCTTTCAAAACACAAAGATGAAATTTCAACTCATTTCTTTACTCAAAGTTTCGAGTATTCAACTCTTATAATATGTAAGCCACAAAAAACTCGATAAGTATTTGTTGGAGGGATATCTTTTCAAAGACCATACCCGATTTATATAATTTCTACTCTTTGTTGTAGTTAACTTTTTGCTTGTTCATTTGCCATTCGAGTATTTGACCGCGTCGCATGATTTGCTTAACTTTCACTGATCAACCCCTGTTTCCTGTTTATTTTTCTTTCTTATTTGCTGCTGGGTACAGTGAACCTCTCTATAGCGGATGCAATGGTCTCGAGTCTGAATGTAACCTTCAACTATTATTATATGCTGGACAGCGATTGGCCCTTTGGCGAGCTATACTGCAAAGTTTCACAATTCATCGCCATGCTGAGTATCTGTGCCTCGGTGTTCACGCTAATGGCCATATCAATAGACAGGTAAGTGAGTTAATAACCTACAACATCTCCCAATATGTATATATGTATGTTGGTCTATCTGTGTGTGAGTACTCAACAAATAGCAGACGTGCGTGGCACGTTTGCCAAGTTTTTTGGTCGCCGTGATTTGGGTGCAGTACCCTTATCAATCTCTGGCTCGGTGAACCCAAAAAACGGATCAATTTAATATAATATACATATGTAGTATGTAGAGACATATGTATGTCTTGCATTTTGATATGTTAAGCCAAAACGGTATGTCAGAGCATGTCAAAAGCTTGTTGCGTTTTGGTCATATTGTTAGCCAAATCGACGCCATCATTCATTGGCCTTAACATGAGCCCTGTTTACAGCCAAAGCCAACAGGGATTTCTCACGATAAGCAATAGAAACTCCAAATATTATGTGCAGTTCATCAATTCTGACAAGAGCCTGTCAAACATCGCCTTTTTTGAGGCCCATCAATTCAAGAACTTTTCAAAATAACAAAGAACCATTGAAAATTCCCAAATCCATTTGCTAGCTTTATAAAAGCAATTTCGATTCATTACATTGACTCTGGCCGTATAGGTTGACTCTGCAGCGGAAAGGCTTATTATTTGGCACAAAGATAAACTAATTAACCCACCAAAAACTATCTCAAATTGCGAGAGGGCTTTTATCAAAGTCAAAATTTCATTAGTTTCCATTAAGCGAGACTCCTGCCATAAATTTACTAATATAATTTGATTTTTGAAAGTTCGTGAGAAGCAAAACGAAAAGGTATTTAGCTATCAGATACTCTTTTATTTATACGCCCTAACAAATAGTATTTCAATTGTGTCGTTTAATATTTAATACGTTGAAGGAAAATAGAAAACACCGTAAATTTCTTCGGAACTTGAAATGCTGTCTATTTTAGGTTTTATATAAATAATAAATAATATTCTTAATATTTGAGATACAGTTGCATTTGCCGTCTGTATATTGAAATGTATTGTTATATGGAAGCCACTATACGAAAAATCTGTAAGGGAATTTCATTTTCGGCAAAGCACAGTTAATTTTACCAAAATTTCCCAATTTGCCGTCCGTCAAGGATACACTTTGGCAGCCCACCCAAAAATATGATACATAAATTGCAGCTGAACATATTGTGGATGCACTCATGTAAATGAAAATAATTAGTTTATAAGATCCCTTTTGATTGCGTTTAAAATAAATGTGGAGCATGTATAAATTTTTGGTTATTTCAGGTACGTGGCAATTATGAAACCACTGCAACCGCGGATGAGCAAGCGTCGCAATTTGGCCATCGCTGCGGTCATTTGGCTTGCCTCGACACTCATCTCCTGTCCGATGCTGCTCTTTTTTAAAACCGAAGAGGTGCTTATACTTTTATCCACTTCAGTTTGAATTGCAGCCACTGTAGTACAAGTTGTTGGTTTTACTGCTTTCAGGTGGCGGTACACAACACTACACGCATCGTTTGCTTTCCCGAGTGGCCGGATGGTCCAATGAATCACTCCAAGCAGGAGCATCTGTAAGTATGCGTGTCTGTAAGGATATAGAGGAACAACAACAACAACAACAAGCGCATTTTGTTGCGTTCGAAATAGCATTGATGCTATAAATCAGTAAATCAGACAATTTCAGGGAATCAGATTATCTTTGAGACAATACACGACGGGGAATGCATTCATGCCATAAAATGTGGCACGCTCAAACGAACAATGTTATATTAAATGGCACATAAATGATGTGCGCTACGTTTTACAGCCAAATACCCATCAAATAGAGTCTCTGCCATTAAATTTCGTGTCAAGTAAAAAATGGCAGCGCATTAGCAGTGCGCTCATTTGCATATACGTTACACTAATGATAATGATAGCTTGTTAGAATTATCTATAGTGCATCTTTTTCATTATCTCTTACAGCTACAATATTCTCATCATTATACTCACCTACTTTCTGCCCATTGTCTCAATGACGGTCACCTATTCGCGTGTGGGCATTGAACTCTGGGGATCCAAGACAATTGGCGAGTATACGCCTAGGCAAGTGGAGAATGTGCGCAGCAAGCGAAGGGTAAGACAACAACAACAACAACAGCAACAACAACAAGAATGACAAACCCTTTTCAATATGAATACAAATATTAATTTATTGCTCGCCCCAAAAGTATGCTATGTTTTCATGCTATACTTCATCTGCATCTTTATCCTCATTATCTGCTTATTGTTAAACATTTATACAATTTTGACATTTGCATATCTATACTCATTTATATTTTCATAATTTTAATTTTCCGCTTAGGTGGTCAAAATGATGATTGTGGTCGTTTTAATATTCGGTGTCTGTTGGCTGCCCTTCCACACTTACTTTATTGTTACATCCTGTTATCCGGCCATCACAGAGCTACCTTTTATTCAGGAACTATATCTGGTTATCTATTGGCTGGCAATGAGCAATTCCATGTACAATCCGATTATCTACTGCTGGATGAATTCCCGGTGAGTACTCTTATAAGTGAAAGCCCTTTGCCCTTTGCCCTTTGCCCTTTGCCAGACGACAAATTATGTAATTTGCGGTTGAATTAACGTCGAGCGCGTTAAGTGCAATGCCACAACCTTGCCACATACACAATTCCCATTCAGTTGACTCCTCGAACGCCACTTACTTAGTCCGTTAGTCAGTCGATTAGCTTGTTGGCCGGAAATGAACTCGACGCCCTCTTATCATCATCATCATTCTTTTCATTATCTCATCTTCATTTCGCGTCGCGCTGTTTGAATCGTAAATATCTAATGGAACTTGGTTATGCGAGGACAGTTTGAGCAATGTAGAAACTGTGGAAACATTATAAAAATTAGCTATATACAAACTATATACAAATAATATGGAAAAATGGGTAGCTCTGTCTCATTTATATTAAAGATCCGAGTTTCCATTGCAAATTAATTGAACTATCCTCGTTGATAGTTCTATCTACAACGCAACAAGCAACTTTAACACATACATTTATATTGAGCTATGTTCTTTACGCGTCCCTGTTCCACATCCGTTAAGGGGAAACGTAACTGATTGCAATTAATTTGGCCCAGTCAACATGCCAATGACTGTTGCCGTCGACTCGACGCTTCGACGTTGCCAATGCCACGCAAGTAAGAGGAGCAGGAGGTTGAGGTTGACTCATGGTTTGGGGTTTGATGTCCTGCCGGTTTACGTGCATCCAAAGTTTGACGCCAACACGTATCAACACTCCTTCCAGCTCCGACAACAGCGCTCGTCAGTCGGTGACGCCCTCATGTAAAATATGCGATTCTATAAAGGTGGTTACCATACCCTGCAAACATTAACGAGGGCAAAAGAGGCATGGTTAAGTTCAGATAACATAGTTGCGAGAAGAGGAGTCATCAAGAGATGTACCTTAATTAAATACATTAACAAATAGTCTTCCTTACAGTTCATTATTGTATGTAATTGCCGTGCAGATCATTATTTGATTTAATAATCTAAATATTATTCCACTTGTCTACCTCAAATTATATTCAGCATAACAATTGTGACTAACACTATAGTGTATATATATATTTGTTAATAAAATTTGTAGTTCTAAAAGGTTGATTGAGTGGAAATCACTGGATATCCTCAGGTTGAACACTTTACTTTACTTTACTATGCAGCATTGTGAGTTGTTTATTTTTGCACGTGCTGTCAACGAGTTGTCGGTCGAACTATGAGAAAATGCATTGAATGAGCCTGAATTGTGAAACGTAAATCAAGCAAGTTGACGTGCTACCAAATCATTCGAATGCCAAAAGGTGCATGGTTTTCCAGGTGGTGTTGTGGCCAGAGTGCAGTTGTAATTCCTAGAAAGAGGGAGACGTTAGAGAAAGAAAAAGAAAAAAAGGTGAAAGAGAGACGAAGATCTACCTGATGCAGATTAAGAAAACGAGGGCAAGATGTCAATCATTCTTTCGATTTTATAGAGAGGTCGAAGGTAATGCAAATACCATTAACGAGCAATGCTTCTATCTGTCCTTCATAGGAATCCTTCAAAGGAGACTCAACTGTCAGTTGGTTCAAATCTTTTAATGAATAAGTCAGTTTCATCTTTAGACGGTTTGTCTTTAGCATCTACTCCATATTATTTATTCCACTTTCATTTCCAAGTGACTGCACATTGGCGAGTCAAGTCGCATCATGTCACGACAGGACAGAACAAGTCGGTTCATGCTCATTGTTTGTATTTTGATGTACTCTCTGCAGGTTTCGCTATGGCTTCAAAATGGTCTTTCGCTGGTGTCCCTTTGTACATGTGGGCGCCGAGTCACTTAACCGTCGGGATAATCTCACCTCTCGCTACTCATGCTCCGGTTCGCCCGACCACAATCGCATCAAACGGAATGGTAAGCTCTGCTGCGACACTAATGAGTTTCTTCACTGACTATTTGATGACCCCACAGATACACAGAAATCTATACTTTATGCCTGTCCCGGCTCTCCGAAGTCCCATCGTGTTTCGCATTGTGGTAAGATGACATTTGATTGCAGTTACATCACCTGGCAACGGACATTCAATTGTATATTCATTCCATTTCTTTCTTCGACTAGGTGTGTTGCGTAATTCGGCGGCACGAACGGGGGAACATCAAGAGGGTCAGCATCGTCACTCGATGCCGGTCCAGCAACTGGCGAACAGGAACTTGCATCGATCGCCGTATCAGCAGGAGATGCAGGAACGTTGGAGCAGTGAACAGTCCAGCAGCGGCATCAACTTGGCCACAGAATGTCGAACCACGAAGTTGCTATCCTGACAGGATGTTCCAAACACGCTGCCGGAGAGCATCGAGATGGAGATGCAAGTGGTCTGCAGTTCGAGCTACAACAATAACTATCGACGCATCAATAATGTCAATCTGGCGCCAGCTTCACAGACACCAGCTGATGACAAAACCTGGCTATAGGTTCCTCCTCAACTTTACATTATGTCTCGAATTTATGTTTAGCAAATGTTAATTAATGTAATAAAAACAAGTTAATTGATAGACTCTCCCATCAACTTCTTAAATGCCAGCCAATGAATCTAACGCCAACGTGGCGTATGAGTTATAAATAATGTGTGGAAAAGTTCCTCACTTATTCGTTTGCCATATCACATTACAAATACTCATTGTGGCTTCATTAAATGCGTGTGTAATTCAAACTAAATAATATTAATAATAATATGTACTAAATATATATATAAAAATGGATAAATCTTAAACAATAGTACTCAATCGATTTAAAGCAAATGAAGACTTTACAATTCTATTCGTACATCTTTGTATATAAGTTTAAATATGTATCAAATACTTATTCTACCAACAACTTGAACTCTTTAAGTTATTTCAAATAAATGTGTAAATACGAATATTACCTACGAGTATATATTATATACAAAATACATAAATGTAGTTATTTATTTAGGTACGAGTTTGTCCGCCTCTGAGAATTGTGAATAAAGCGTCTTACTCAAAATCTAAATCCAAGTTTAAGTGCAAATTGTTTCTGACACAGCAGCAACAGATTGATGGAATCCCAACCCATTAGTTGGCACTTGACACGTGGCGCCTAGACGATGGCATAACTAACTGTGCTTTGGGGCAACTTTATGTGCCGAAAGATGAAAAAATTGTAAGCAAATATAAATAATCCGGCTGCCTTGTGGCATCAATGCTCAACACGAAAGTGTGGCAAAATCAAATCGACGGCGCGTCGTTGCATAAACACATGTTAAGGCCTAAAATCACACACACACACACACACACATGCAGATGTATGTACACCTTGAAGCTGTATCAATTTTTCATAAGTAACAATTTTTGAGAAAATTGCATTTGCCTTTATTTGGTTTATGTACGTTTACGTGTGTCTACTGATGTGGGTGTTCGTGTGTGTAGTGTGTAGGATGAAGTAATTGAGCATCTGTGTTTGTTGTTGAGTTCCAGGAAAATCTCGCGTGTGGGTCCTTTAAAATCGCCTGAGGCCTGTGCTAGTAATATTTGCATAGATGTGCACAATATCCCCAAACACTGCGTTGCCGCTGCCTCTTATGAATTTTCACTTTCGTGGAATAAGTATATATGCTTACAAATAAGTATACACAGAAAAATAAATACATATGTATGTATGTAAGTATATATGGATGAGTGCACATGTCTGTAAGTGAAAATCTCTCACTTTGCAGAGCAAACAGTCGGTAATTTCCCATACCCTACGACGATGTAATAAACTGACTCTGTATCCAAGATATGCCCAAACAGTTCATTTATAATATATTGACAGTAGATAATCATTTCAGCAAGCTGATTGCATAATTAATTAATCATTTGCCATCTGATTGACTTTCCTTTGGCAAATTTAAGATCAATCAGTTATGATTAAGTTGATTATTGAGTCCTAATGTGAATATCTCAAGCTACATTAAGCCTAAATGCTCATATGCTCAGTGAATTTGCCGTGTGTAGAGCAGCATCCGCAAGTGAAAGCCATTTCCCCACAACATTTCTTCGACAAACACAAGAGGCCAAAGCCAAGCGTCTGTTCATGACACAATTCGTTGCCTACTTTTGAGCGCAATGCAAAAACACAACATGCATGCATACACCATACTCATACAGTCATAGACACAAGCACACATGTGCGTGTGACTGAACGCAAAGACAAAGGCAAAACTTTACAAAGTCATGTAGTGCAGCACATCGTTCTTTACAATTGACAGGGCTAAATTAGCGGACAACACACAAATTTACTTATGTATCAGCATTATTTTGGCCACACATGTGTGGCGTGTGTGTCAGTTTATCAATGCTGTCAAATACATTAAATAGGCCAACTTGTGCAAACCTTGTTTATTAAATGAATAATGTACTTCCGCACTTCCGTGTGCATGTGTACACACACACATGCACATGAGTGTGTGGTGGCATGTGCGGTTGCGGCAAAGCGGCAGTTATAATTGAATCCTTTGGTTATGCAGCCGCATCGTCGATGCAACCAACAAACCAAGTAACCCAACCAACCGCCAAGCAAATTATATTTTAAAATGAAAAAAAAAGAAAACCAAAGTAATTTGCTGCTGTGGCTTTTGTGGCTTCCAAGCAAATTTGTTCATTTTTTTTTTCACTGCAATTTTCTTTCTGTTCTTGCAACGAAGTAAAATCGCTTAGTGTTCTCCATCCGCACTTGCATCATCCTGCATTCCATTTGGCCAGTGATTGTAGGACACTAAGTACGAGTATTTGTGTGTTTGTGGATTGGACGGCACATAGTTTTATAGCTGGTCTTAGCTAAAATCAATTTTATTAAATTGAGGCTTTGCGGCATTGGCATGCACGTTCAATGTTCCGCAGGGACAAGCCAAGCGTTGTCCTTGAAACACGTGAGCGCAAAATACCAAAGGGTCTTAAGGTTTTCGTAATACTTTTAGTTGGAAGACATTTACGTGCTCATAATTTATAATTTAGTATTTATTGCAAAAGGGCAACCAGTCAAAAATGGATAACAAAAATGGGTTGCATTATAATTTTGTTTTTTTTTTTGGGTTTTCTTTTTGGTTTTTTGGCAAAAAGCTTACAGTAGATTCTAAAATACTTTGCACACAACAACACGGAGACAGGTAGACATAATCGGTTATAAATATACATATGCGTATGTATATATATGTAAGCATCTAGTTAACAACACATTCTCTGTGCAGATATTAATTTCACTGCGTTTGCCTGATGACCTTCAGATAATAAATTAGATGCTCGCCCATGCTTGGCTTGAGGAAGAAGATGCACTGCGTTTGACGATGCATGGAATCGTCATACTCCTGTTCGCTCAATAGCAACAGATCAGTCAGGGAATCGTTGACCGTCACATGCGTCCGAGATGCATTCAGAAAGCTCATGATTCTCTCATTCGTATACTTAATTTGCTGCAATATAAAATTATTAATCAAAGGTACTAGCACAAAACCACCGATTGATTTTTACTTACGCCTGCGACCTCATCAGTCTGTTCGGGTTTCAGGCTCAAGAAGAGCTTGGAGGGATCCTCTCGATTAGCGACCACCTCCACCTTCAGCACTGACGCAATGAATGTCAGATCCTCGCGTTCTATCTCCATGATAACCAGCACTGTGGAAGTCAAGAATAACAATGCCGGATGCATTTGTCCATTCAACATCAGCGTTATCTCCTGGAAGAACAGTATCTGATCCTTATTCAACTGCTGTGGCAAATAACGCCAGATGCGATAGGAGCTTGCGTGCAGTGCAACATTCCGTGTAAAGCTTGGTTCCACCTGCTGTGGCATGGTATTGAAGCCAACCGTATGGAGTACTCCTTGACCAGTGAGTGCCAGCATTTCGGCAGCTCCACTTATTGGCTTTGTTAGAGCACCAACAATGCCTTTGGTTAAACCCGTGATGACGCCCACAGAACTGCGTGCCTCCAGCGTATGATGTGCTAGTCCTCCAACGGCGCCCAGCAAACTAATGCCCAGGCCAGTCAATCCTTGGGTAAGGCCATCCGCAAAGCCTTGAGGACGTGCCCGTCGACGCGCCTCTGTCAACTCAATGTGCTCCGAGTCTAGCGTAAGTCTGTCCAGATTACGGGCTACAGATCCGGCCAACTTGGTCACAGAGTTCACCGTTCCTGCGGTGACATTGCGCAGCAGAGAAGCCGATCCTTGGGTAACACCCACCAGAAATCCCCACGGTCCACGGAATAGGCCCTCCACTGGCATCGAGATAAAGTCACGCAAACCCGTGCTGAATGAACGTGCCAATCCACTGGGACTTCCCAGTATTTCCAGGGATCCCACCACCCAGCCGGCACCAAAGATAGCACCACTCAGATAATGTAGTCCCAGCGATTGTCCAAAACGCAGCGGCACCGTCAGAATTTGCTGACGATCATAGCGGGAGAAAGACAACGGCGAATGATCCAAGGCAATGTATAATCTTGAAGATGTGTGAACCGAGAGCAGCAGACTAAGTGGCTCCACAGTAAAGCTGTTCAGACGCAGTGGCTCGGAAATGTACAGCGCCTGGGCAACAACATGCATTGGCAGCAAGGTCTGTCCCTCCTCCAATTCAACGCGATCGGCTTCCGCTTGCGGCGAGTAGACACAGTTGGAAGGCTCGCATTCGACGAGAGTATCCAGTAGCTGATTGAGATACGCATCCTCGATGTAAACACGCAACGGTTGAAGCTGACAGCGCACGGACTGTAGATGCAGCTCATCCTGGTAGAACACAAAGGTCAGCAAGGAGACGGGCATTCGTTGCGCCTGACGCTTGTAGACCGCATTCAGATCGTAGACCTGGGGCAGGCAACAGTTGCGTTTGTAAAGCTGTTGCGCACAGAGAATCACTGGGAAATCATATTTGCCACTGGAGTACAGTTGATTGTCTAGCTGTAGATTGGGTAACTGCAGATGCAACACTCTCTGATCGTCATCATCATTGTAGGCCAACATCACATCATCCGCATACATATTGCACACTTCAGTCTTGAGATAATCTTGCTCCCGATTGTTCGTTTGCAGGCTAAACACAAAGCTCTTGACGAAGGTGCGTAAACAGAGTTGCATCTTCTCCTCACACTCCTCCTTAAAGTGAATGCAATCAGAATCAATTGGCTCGATTTGCTCTCCATCCGCATCCGTTTGTGTGGTCGAGGGAGCTACGTTCTCCGGCAAAAGGGGATTCACCTCATCTGGTTTCTTTAAACGTGAGCGCAGATCCTTGACGGAAAACTCCATCTGCTGCGCTATATAATAGATATTTAGGCGTATCACTCGATGCTTATCACAGATCACCACTTTAATGTCACCATGGTTGGGCACATGCATGAACTTCTTCCAAGATTTATCCGTTCTAATGGGTTTAGACCAACCAATCTTGTTTTTGCCACAAGTGCCAGTCTCTGTCAAATAAATATTAAATACATTAATCAACAAGAAAGATAATTAAATACGCAATCTGTGAGTTTCTTAAGAAAGTTTTTCTGAGAAAATGTTAAGAATTAGAACCTCTTAACCTCGACAAAACCATTAAAACTAAACTTGGTCTTGCTATATAAGATTACACCAAATGAATAACCTGAGAGATTGGTTTAAATATCTACTATAGATTGATATTTGACTGATCCTGTTCAATATTTACCATTGTAGAGTGCCAGCGATAGATTACACATGCTAAACTCCACATCCGGAAAATTGGCATACATCTGCGGTGGACTGTAGTAACATTTGCTGTATGGCGCAATCAACTGATTCCACTCAAAGTGCTTGCCAGCAAACTCGGAGGTGGTGCAGGTCACATTGCTGTTCCCCGAGGCCGTTGTCTGGGCCACAATGAACTTTACATTGGTATTGTTGTTAATCACAATGGTCGGCGCTGTATCCCTAAACACATTCAGATAGTAGACATTATCCTTCTCAATCAAAGTGATTGTTAAAGGTATGGAATCTCGTCCATTCTGCAAGCTGAAGCAACGACGTGTAAACGGCAATGCAAGTGGAACAGGCATTGAAATGTCTTGAGTGCCCATCACGGCAAAGCTAACAAAGTAGACAAAGGCCGTGTCGCTCGTGTGTTTCGTCTTGCGAGCATTAAGATCGTGGAACATTTCCATGGTGACGCCAATGCTGCAAGCAAAGAAGATAAGTAAATTTAATAAATTGTTAATTGTGATACAATCTGAAAACAATCTGATGTCCGCGGGGATAATACGCATCTTTGCACCAATTTTTAAGGCACTATTTGAAACATACTTGATCTGCGTGGGGTCTATAAATGTTTGTGTGCTAAATTTGGTTGCACCAGCTCTTAAAACCTTGTTAATACATTTTTAAAAGGTTGCTTTATATTGCACTTTCAAAGCTGATGATCAATGTGATTATTAATACAATGTCATACTTACGAATGATCTTTCGCCTTGATGGGCAGTAGATTTCGTATATTTTTGGTCAAGTCCAGCGAGTTGACCTCATTCCGGCTAGAGGTCTCCTTATGATCCATAGTCAGCGGCATGGCATGCAATATCACATCCGTAAAATTAGCTATGATGAACTTTGAGCGCAGCTTGAACACGCGACGCCCATCCTCCATTTTACACTCTAAGATCATGCGGAACACGTCCTCGTTCCGCACCACAACTATGTCCACAAAGGAATTCATTCGCAACACGACAGGACGTCCAATGCCACTGGACGTCTGCACCGCTTGCGTCTGTTGCTCCAGACAAATTGGCATCGATGGAATCCAATTTGAGCCAAAAGGCATATCAATAGTGAAATGACTGCTTAGCACGGGCAGCATTTCCAAGCAATTTGATCCAATCAAATAGCGTGCACCTTCCACGGGCAAGGATATGCTCACTTCCTGACCCGTGGCATTAATGAACATGCCCCAGGCGGCGACTTCCAGTCCCAGCGTACAGGAAAACTCACGTGTCGCCTGCACACGATACTGAATATCAAGTTTTTTGAGTCCCTTCGAGGATCGCTGCACTCGCAGCTCCTCGTCATCGTTGAGTGGCCATTTGGGCTTCGTTGACTTGTCCAGCCTCTGCAGGGTGCCCTCTATTGTCCACTCAGCGGGATCGTAATTAAAGAACTTGTGCCAATCCATGTTCTTCAACATGAACGTGTATTCATTCTGTGAGGCGGGGCCAAGTTCGCAACTGAAAGATGTTAAGAGATTTATTAAAAAGACATGCTCATCACATCATTATAAGTGATCATAACAATTATAACTTTTCAAATAAAAACCATTTGTTGATTATTAAAAATTAATTAATTTCTATAATAAAAAGTGAAAACAGAAATATATCTTTTTCCAGGATAGCCCATCTAAACAAAGTGTATCTTAGAAAATCTCTATCAACGAGATAATTTGCTTCGGACTTGACTTTTTAAACACATAGCACTTATTTGGTAATATACTTTTCACCTTTTAGGATCATAATTGAGTAGTTTATACATACGGGAATTCAAATTGCACAGGATGCTCGGTGGAATGTGTTGTGGCCGTGTTAAGTGACTGACGACCGCCCTGACTGGGAATGATAAACTTTTCGTTTGTGGTTGCCTCCGTTGCCGGCAGATCGCAGCTGAGCAGATTGCTGATCTCAAATATGGGCCAAATGCTGACGAGTATCTTCTGCGGCTGAAAGCCATCCTCCACATTGTCGAAGACTATGTCCTCGCGGAGAATGCGCACCCACAAGCTGATGAACTGCTGCGGCAACTGGGTGGGAACTTTAACAAGCCAGGGCAGACTGTTGTTGGGTTTCAATGGAATGTCCCCAGTGCGTCCTTTGGCCTGATCTGCGCTTAGCTTGAGACTGTAAAAAAGCATAAGATGAGAATATTTTATGACATATTTAAGTCAACTAAATACCGCATTGTGATGTCTTCGTTACGCAGCACCGTCTGATAGAACGAAGTGCGTGCCTTGGCATTCAACCAATGTCCCAGCGGATTTTGACCTTCTTCTTCGTTCTGTTTGCCCTCGGATCGGAACTCAGTGAGCAGCTTAAAGGGCGCCATGTTTACAAGCTCAATCTGACCCTTAACGAGAACATACACCTGTGTGGCCGACAATTTTCCCTGTTTAATGGTAATACAACCCTGGCCAATGCGCACGTGACGAACTCGAATCTCCTCATCAAACTTGAGGGCAATATGCACAGATTCACTGATTTCCATTTGCTTCGTTTCAGGATTTTGTTTGTAGAATGTCAACTCCTGGCTGTGATAGTCGCTGCAGAAATAGTAAAGACAGAGCTCTTGGGGCTTGGCCGAGATGCGTTCGTTGGTGCCACTTTGTCCGAAAGTAATTGGTAGGTGCATTCGATTGACTATCACCAATCTTGGCATCAAGGTGTTGACCACCTTGTTTTGCTTCATAACTTCCTGCCAATGCTGCTTGGAACAGAGCAATGTGTGTATCACCCAAGGACCGCAGTTAATGCGTAATTTGTCCACCAAAAAATTGGCATTTAGAAATCGTTTCATCTTGTTATATCTTAAATAACTATGGAATGTCATCGGCTCCAATATGTCGACCATGTTAAAGAAGCCATAATCCAAGCATTTGATGCGACTGCGAAAATTTGTCTCGACACTAAAATTCTTTCGGCTGTACATATTCGAATGTATCTGCAGATTATCCACATGGACGGTGAGAAAGGTTTGAGTTAACTCTGTGATCACATTTAGATCATATTTCTTAAACTGCAGCGGAAGGACATTCGAGGCATCCGGCATGTTCAGGAAGTTCACCTCAATGTCCTGACAACACAGCAGAAACTGTAGCCTGGGCACCATTTCGGCGTGGAAGGTTGTGTCAATGCGCATGCATCCGACAAGAACTTTCGGATGCAATATAAAATCATTATCCAAGTTTCCCTTAAAGTCCTGTACAACGCGATTGCTTTCGATCTATAAGATGGAGTAGGTTATACAAATAGATAAGAGAGAGTATACTCTGTTCTCGCTTACCGATTGCAATTCCTCATCCTCATCCGTATCAAAACATGTGCCATCCACAGAGATCAGGGACTGCATGATGACAACACGCCAAATTGTGGCGCTGATGTGACGTTCCGGCGGTGTCAATTGTTTGCTGGCAACCTCCGACAGCTCAAAGTCACAATAATGCAAGAATGTTTCGTGTGTTTCGCTAAAATACTCCATGCGGCATTTGATATGTATGGGATTCTCCACCTAAGATACACAATTCTAATTAGTTTGATGGAGAGGCATTTACTTTCTGAATATGTCTTACCGGCATTGGCACTGGATAAATATATATTCTGTTCATCTGGCGAGGCTGTGGATAGCGCCAACAGACGATGCCATAGTTCTTCTTGATTATTTGCACCTGGTAAGGCATCGGTAGCACCGAGTCCGAATTTAGATAGACAAACTGGAAGGCGCCAGCTCTACGAGTAAAAAAATAGCATTAACATCGTTAAATATAATGAAATAAATTTAAAGACGAACCGTAGATCATCCTGATAGAACTCTGGCTTGGATTTCACAGTCGTTTTGGAGCGCACAATCTGCGCTTTGTCAGGTTTGTAAGCAAAGAGCAATTCCACGGGCAGAGCACCTGATTGGCCCAAAGATGGGCGATTGTGTAAAAACTGTTGCCACTCCGCGTTAACATGTTCCAGGATGTTATCTAATTTTTCTTTCGCCTTACACAGCTGTAATATGCTGAGAACACTTGCATCAACGTGGAGAACATTCAGCTTCAAGGTGGATGTAATCAGAAGCTGATCACACCACGGTTCGCTTAACAGATCGGCAGAGAGACGCATTAGCAGCGGATGCAGGAATATTTTATCGCCGGCTTGCAAGAAAATGGAACCCAGAGTCGCCTTAATGGATGCCTTGTTTGGTCGCGTGTTGAACTTGACGTTTGCATTGAGATCAAGACAGACGGCACTGCACTTGAAGCAACGCTGCTCATCGTAGAACTTAATGGTTAATCGATCCAATGCCAAATGCAGGCGATCCGCATTGAAGCAATAAAGCTTCAGCTGACTCATCGGAGTCGAGTGTACCACAGGCTTCTCATTGCGCACGCTAAAGTATGGAGATTCCTGAAGCAATGTGTATATGCGAATAAGATCGCTCAATATGAGCTTAACACTCCTCTCACACAGCCGAATCAGCATTGGTTTTCCCAGCTCCACGTCCACCTCCAGCTGTTGGCTGCGATCCCGATGCGCCTTTACCGAGAGCAGCGGTGGCGGAATTCCAGAACTTCCCAATGCGCCGGGCAATGTGTCGAAGATAAACTCGCTAAATTTGTTCGCTTCGATATCCGTATCGTTGACAAGTTCTCTATCCAACATCGTCTTGGCCAAGTGGATATTGAAGTCAAAAATTGAGGCCTGTGTCGTGGCAGTCTGCAGAGTTTTCATCGACAAGAAACTGGGCTGTGAGATAGTTATCAATACTAGCGGTTTAAACCACATCTCATCCTCGATTTCCACCACATCGTATATCTGTAGCGAAAACTTGCCCGCCACAAATGAAACACTCGAAGGATAGCCTAATTTATGCCGAGTGCTACCTTGATTTTCCGCTGAGCCCGATTGTCCAGGTATTATTCCAATGGAGTTTTTTCTCATATTAATGCCCGAGTCACTTTGGCAGGCATCGAACATGATATCGCTATTACTTGGGACATCATGAAAGCTTCTACGTGTTGGTATATTCACCATGGGAGTATAGTTTGTTACGGTTACAGGTTTCTTTTTATACATCGGCGCCAGGGATTGTTGTGAAGCCGAGGTACTCAAAGCATTGAAGTTTGTTTTAACCTTTGCCTGAGGTTTCGCGCAATCAATGTCCAAAATGCTATCGATAAGAAATATATGCTTTTATTATAAATTAGATTTGATAAAGGGCAGGACTTACCCGCGCAATCGTTGCAATTGCTCTATAATGCAAGATATTAAGGTGATCTGGTGTGTGTTTAACGTGGCCAGAAAATCCGTCACACAATTATACTCTATAATTTGGCCAGAGACCAGAAAACGATCGAAACTTATAGCTGGTGCGTAAACGGTGATAAAATCAAAGTCCTTAAAAATGACCATATGTTCCAGCTCTGTGGAGTGTGCCTGATTGTTCCACTCAAAAGCTGGATTGTTATGCACATCCGAAAGCGACTTGGCCAAACGATACTTTTGAGTTTGCTCCCAATTGCCGGAGGAGAGTGAAATATTACGTACACTTAGCTCGTATTGACGATCCTCAACTAAAGACCCAGGAGTGTTTAGCATATTCAGTTCAGCGGCCTTATTGTAGATATCCTGGCGAATTAATGGTCGCACCAGGGGATTCTCTACACTTGGAGTCAATTTGATCCTCTCGATCTGTAAGGGTACAGAAAATTTTAAATGATATTTATAAGTAAAGATCATTAACTACATAGATTACGAGAGTCACACTCACCCGTAGCAAAAGAACGGAGCAATGCTTCTTTTCTGTCTCCTGGGGAATGTAGACGTAGATGCCCTTGCTGTTTAGATGTACCATGGGCAGATCCTGCACTGTTATAATAGTTTCTTTCTGAGTCTGGTCTTCGTTTACAGTGGGCTTTATACGATGATCGCTGCGCATGAGTTCCAACACCTCGCATTGATATATTAAAAACTCAGCTATCTTATTCAGATCAAATATCATCTCAATTGGCTGCAAGTCAATTATCAACTCAGAGATTGTGCGCTTTTTGTTGTACAAATTTATGGCACCAATTTTTGAATATAAATCCTTTAGACTGACTGTCGTAGCAACGACACTTATCATTGGCATATTGGAACTATCTCCAAGCATCTTGATGTGCACATTATTAACAAGCTTCCATTCATTCGGCAGCTTTGCCTCGTAGAAATTGAGGCTTACGTTCTCCACTTTACTAGTGATTTTTGTGAAATCCGGATGCTTATCCACATTTAGCAAGAGATCTTCAAAGTTGATGACAACCCTTCGTTGATGACGAGGGGCAAGAGTTTCAACCTCCAAGGAGATACGCGGAATTGTCCACTGACAAAATATTATCAAGGATACGCCTTCGTCTATTTCTGCAAGCGATATAATTAATATTAATTAAAGTTAAACATGGTTGTTGATGAGCTGACTTACCACTGCTCAAATCAGATGGTATATAATCCGGATCGAGCTCTAAAAACTTCTTGATAATCGAATAATTCGCCACGCTGCCCGTGTAAATTTGAAGAAACCGTTTGGAGGCAATGTCGAAACATTCATTGTTGGCATCCAGCAGACGTATTGATTTATAGATGGCATAAATGATCTCAAAGTGTTCATATAGAAGCTTTAACTGTGAAATAAATGTAAATTAAACACAGTTTTTCATGTAAAAGTAAAAACAAGACCTACACGACGTCCAAACAAACTAATTTCGGACATGTCCACATGCACATTGATTGAGCATGTTCTCAGCGCTTCCGGCGTTGGTTCTGGATCCTCATTTTTTTGCCAGTCAACTTTCTTAGCATGTGGATGATTAGATTCTTCAACGGTGTTATCCTCAATAAATGAATCCACACGTCGATTGACCTTTGGCCGCGGCTTGTCGCTTATCTTGTGGGACAAGGCTATCGTGATTGTCGTATTCACGGGAGCTATAATCATTTCAGACTTGTTTGCCCGACGAAGGCACATATAAAAGTCAACCAGTTCCACAACCCACTTGCAAAGCTCTGTGCTGTTCGTCATGTAGATGGTGGAGCGTATGTTGCCACGTAGCACTTCCTCACAGTTGCTTGACGTAATCTTCGTTCGTGGCAGACGAATGGATGTGTATTCGACAGACTGATCTTTTATGTTTTTCCTCAGCATCACTTCACACACATCGATCCTGGCCTTTGCCATTTCCACAATCACAACTATTGAACTAAGTCGTTGTATAAGGTTAACAAAATCTACAGATGTGCCTATTGAATCGCTGCTCGTCTCTGGTTTTACATGCTCCATTTGCATGACAGATTTTTCTTCACGTTCAGAACTCAAATGTATTGTCTCCGCAGGAATTGAAATTTTACGGCTGTTGCGAAAAGCGCGCCGTGGTTGCGTTACTTCATGAGGTGCAGATTTTAGAATTGGAGCCGAGGTGTACGACATGTTTGAAAACGACTGATTCCTTTCCAATTGACTCAGTGTATCCGAATCTCCTTCCATATCTGCAAAAACAAAAAATAATGAGAACAATTCGGTTCATTTAATGAAGTACATTAGCTTGCCATCAATGCAGTCGACGAAGTTAAAAGAGTTGAAGAATTGAACCAGATAAATGTCCAGTGTAATACGGAAATTTTCAAGCCAAAGACAGACTGCAGTTGCCGGTATCTTATTGGATTCGCTTACCACAGATTCCTGCAGTGGAATCTGCACCTGCAACTCAAGCCATTTGTTATGAATACCCTTGTTGGTCGATAACACCACATTCCTAATGTTCATCATCGTGTGGTAGACATCTGTGTTGAGGTTGCGCAATGAAACCAACATTGCCACATGCGTGTGATATTTGCGGTAATTGAGACGCAATTTGGTGACCAACGTCTGCAGTTTGATCACATCCGAGGAGAGATTTGCACGGGCTACCAATCTGGCCAGGGCACCGAGTCGACCGCTATCGTAGGCGATTATCAACAGTATCATGCGATTGATTAGAACAAGCTCTCGCTTGGAGAACTCCAGCGTAATGAGTTCCGATTGTATTTCTGCAGTTTCCAGGGCAGCCACGTTCTGTCGCCAAAGATGGGGCAGAACAAGATTATTAAACTGTACCTGCATGCTGGGTATATTCACAAGCTTGGCCTTGCCCATCTCCGGGGTTGTGTTGAGTGCCATTACGGTTAGATTTTTCACATTTAATTTGTAGAACTTGTAGCATGAATCGATTATTTCTCGTGGTTTGTCCTGTAGATGCGTTATCAGCTGCACCAGACGCTGTGGATTCGCTGGACCACAGATGGTGCCCACAACCGATGACATCTTTAGCTGTAAATAGGGCAAAAGGGATTGGCTGACGGTGGTGCTCAGGCGATGCTGATTGGCGGTGGTTGAGCTTTCGGCACTTTGCTGGCGGGGATAGAACTTCACGGTCATGTTACGCAGGTCGATATGATAGTTGCAAACGGGCATAAAACTAATCAAGTACTCAATATCAGCATAGGTCATGTACTCGTTCTTGTACTCCTGATCTCTAGTCACTGGTCGACTGATATTTTCATTTGCGGCTTCTGCATGATATCCTGAGTAATCGTAAGGACTCAATAAATCACTAATTACATTTTTAACCTGGAGAAACGACTGCGAAAAGTGGAACGTTATTCCGGCAGACAGCAAACGGTATTTCACACGAAGTCCCGCATCTTTCAGCTGCGCTTCAGTCGACACATGACTCCTGGGTTGCCTGGGAGCGCGATATTCGACAATGTCAAAGGCGAGCACCGGACTGCGATAGAGCATGTAATCGTCGGTGTTCCGCGCATAATAATCGTCGTGGTTGTGGGTGCACCAGGTCCGATCTGCGAACATGTGCTGCTCATCGAACAGACTCTTGTCGACAAAAGCACGCTCGTTTTCGGACTGAAAGATCATCGAAAATTAACTCGTATAAGGATGAAGATTAAATTCAATGCATTACCTGCTTTGAGCTAAACAGATTTTGATTCATGGGTTCTTCGCTGCGATAGATGCCCAGCGGTTCCATATTCAGACTGGACAATCCAGCTCTCACATTTGTCCAATCGCTCTCCTTGAGCTGAGATCGCTCGTAGTAGATCCCGCCCAGACTTATACGCATAATTGGCGTATAGCGAATGCGCTTGATGCCGCCCATTGCCTGGTCAGTGAACATCTCTGAATTTTTAAGCTGAAAGTTGAGTTCCTCGGCATAGACACCCACATCGAAGGCATGGCCAATGGGATCGTCGACGGCAGGAGTGGCAGGAGCTGCTTCAAAGCTGGGCAACAGATTCCAAGCCCAGCCAAACATTGAATTCGGCGCCTCGTTGACGAGACGCTGCTGTGAAGCGTCGATCGTTGGAGGTTCCACTGACTCAGGCAAGACGAAGACTTCTTCCTCAACGGTAGCCGGTTTGAGTTCCAGCAGCATTTTAACCAGCCTCATTACCATTGGGAATTGCAGCGAGGAAACATTAATGTCCAGCGACTTGGTGAAGACTCCAATGCGCGTTGTGCTAGAAGTGTTGACGGTATTTACATTGTATTTCCGGAGGACACGCAACTCCAGCGAGCAACGATAGAGAATTGGCTCCTGGCACACCTCAATACGGCCGGCCGTGTTGCGCTTGTCTAAGCAAATTGTTAGATCGGATACTTGGAGGAGTTTGCGCATCAAGACATTCACAGGATTCACATCAATCATGGATGGTTCCCATTTGTCGTTGGATGAACTAAAGTTCAAATACTGCACATTCATGGATACCACAATGTCGTCCTCCACATACTTTAGAATAATGTTGTGGCATTGCAAATTAATGTTGTTGATGATCTTATTGACAACTCCCGAACTGATGGCTCCACTTTGCTGCTCATCGAGCTCATCTGCATTGCTCTTTTGTCTGCGTCGCTCGGCCAGCAACCGTTTCTTGGCCTCCTCATCGGGCAGCTTGGCCACAAATTCTATGGTGTTGATCTCAATTCTCACCGGCTCCGACGTCAATTTGGTCCATGGCACCTGAATGGACAGCTCGTGTATGTGGCCGGAGACCAATTCAACGGGCAAATTCAATTCCTCTTCGAGCACGTCCAAGCGCAGGTCTAAATTCTGAAACGTAACCTCACCCTCCCATAATGACACCTGTGCGTCTTCGTCGCGAATGTTTTTAACATATTTCGCCACGTAGTTCAGCAAAATTGGTGTAATGTAGGACTCTAGTTTAAACATTATCGCTGCCCGACCACACGTCGACTCAGCGCATTAACTGAAACTCCAATGGGATGTCTAGCTAATCGATTGTCGCCGTGTCTAATTTAATGCACATTCTGTTAATTTTTATGAAATTGTAGACCGAAAAACAAAACAAAATAACATTTGCCACAGTATTCAGTTGTTTACTTTTTTGCCCCGGCACTCAGTGTTGGCTAACGTTTAAATGTTCTCTTGCAAAACTACACTGCTCAGCAAACTTCAAGTGAAGGTACATATGTATGAACATGAATAATATTAGAGCTGCACAAATACTGATGTATGATTGTGATCAAACAATAAAATCGAGTTAGTAAAAGTTAAAAATAAATGAATAATAAATATAATGTATCTTTTAAATTATTTCAACTAATGTTTTGTCTCACCTCCTATATTTATTGAAATAATTAATTAATTGCATCGACTGGTAGAAATAAGATTTTGACATGAAATTAAAACATCGATTAGATCGATAGTACTGGAATGATCTAATTAATCAATGTATACAAAATAAATATCAAAGTGCGTCCGTTGTAATTATATTATTTATATTTTGTTATTTGTGATTCAAAATTACTTACCAATTAGTCGCTTGGTTGATTGTTGTACAACTTGTCGTATCGTGCAACGAATGCGCGTCTTTTAATCAGCTGTTCCAACAAGTATTGTTGACGGTAACGAGGGCCACAGGTTCAATTCAACATTTAAAATGCCACAAATTACAAAATCCGACGAAGAATTTGGTAAGCCAAACAGATTTTATGTGTGTTACACTGCTTTTTAATGAGAGCCCACTCTTTTAGATGTAGTTAAGTACTTTCTACAGCTGCTTGACGATGATAAAGACTTGTCCTCTGGCATTGCGGCCATTAAAACGCTGCTGATGATTTTGGAAAAGAAGCAATGTAAGCATAAATGTTGGGAAACTACTAAATGGGAATAAACCATGATTCAATACCCTTTCAGTTGGCACTATACATATTCTGCACACCACAATGCGGGAAGCTGTAGCTGCCATGCGCAACACGGATCTGTCCATTGCCGCCATCGTCTCAGCAGGCGAACTATTTTGTCGCTTTATAACGCTGAGCCTGGACGACAAGCACATGGAGGAGTGTCGTCAGATTATGTTGAATCGGGGCAAAATCTTTCTGACCAAACTGCTCAATTCGCGTCAGGTTATCTCACAGCAGGCACAACGTTTCATTAGTGACGGCTGCCGCATCCTAACGCATTCCCGTTCCCGAGTGGTGCTCAATGCTCTGATTGCCGCATCGAAAAACAAGAAATCATTTCACGTATTTGTCACGCAAGGCGGCGTCGGCAACTCTGGGTAAGCACACGTCCAGCAGCTAAGTTAAATATTTAATATGATTAATACTCTATTTGTCTACAGAGAGGAAATGGTGCAGGATCTGCAGGCAGCCGGCATTGATTGTACGCTTATACTAGACTCAGCTACGGGCTATGTTATGGAATCGGTTGACTTTGTGATGGTGGGTGCTGAGGCGGTCGTGGAGAGTGGTGGCATTATAAATCGCATCGGCTCATACACAATGGGATTGTGTGCACGCGAGATGAAGAAACCGTTCTATGTGCTCTCGGAAAGTTTTAAGTTCTCTCGTTTATACCCATTAAATCAACGCGATCTACCAAACGAATATAAGGTGAGAGTCGGCGTCACATTCAATGAAAATCAATTAACAATGATGCATTTTACTAGTACTCGCGCAAGCATTTAAATGACGTGTCAAGGGTGCATCCACTGGTCGACTACACACCGCCCGCATATATCACGCTGCTCTTCACAGATCTGGGAATTCTGACGCCTTCGGCAGTCAGCGATGAATTGATCAAATTGTACATGTAACCGCCAATAAAAATGATTGTCTTGAATGCAATACATAAAGCTGTGGTTATTATATACGATTATATACGATAACATCTAAACTAAATAAGTAAATTTACATTTTACTCTTAAAATTTATAATCGACGTTTGGCTAAAAATGTCCCTCGCTCACATAATATTCCTCGAAATTTTCTGGATCATTCTCGATGTCGTATTCAGAGCCCAAATCATCGTAGACTCCAAAGCTGAAGCGTGACGCGACGTCGCTGTCATCGCCATTGGTGTACTCGCTATGATACTCCTCGAGATCATCGGAGTAGGCATCGCTATCCTCGTCCACTGCATGTGCTGCGTGTGCGAGCAAGTGTTCTTCATAGCCATCATCGTCGGACTCATCAAGATCACTAGCATTCTGTGTAAAATCAAAAGAGATTTAATATGGATCTGACTATTATTCAATACAATTCACCTACCACTTGTCCTGTTTGTATGTTAATCTCTATCTGCAGTCGTATGTCCATGACCAAAAATGCTGTAGTGACTAGCACTGGGATGGTCAGACGACTCTTCCATGCCAAATCGGTGAGAAAGAGAAATACATTACCAAACGTAGAGTCCATTATGCTTTAGTTGCTTTCCCCTTCTTTCTCTTGCTGAGGCTCCTCCTGCTGCAGTTGTTCCTGCTGCTGCCCCTGCTGCTGCTCTTGCTGCTGCTCTTCGTCAATCTGTTCTTCGAGAGCGTCGTGTTTCACAATGTGCAGAGTTTCTCCCACTGTCACCGCCTGTATAGGCAGCAGATGACGATGCAACCGACCGCTTTCAATGGGCGTATCGAGTTCGAGAAGCTGCTCAAGTGTTGTCGCTGGCACGCCGTCCGATGCCAGCAGATTGCGCATACAATCCTGTTTCTTTTCCTGCAGCGAATCCAACAATTTGGCACCCTTTTGTACTCTTTGCAGCTTGCGCTCTACATAAGAAAAATGAATGCATTAGTTTATGCATTAAATACCAAATTAATTACGCTTACCTAGCAATTGCAAGTAGTTTGCCGAGTCTGGCAATGGTTCAATTTGTGTTGAGCCAGTAACATTACATTCAGTTTCCTCTGATATTTTTTTATGCGTCTCAGATTTATTGGGGTTGAAATTATCCTCAAATTTTTCAATCACTTCAATGTTTCCGTTCTCTTGTTTGTTAGTGCTATCGTTATTCACTTGCCAGGGATCGGCATTGTAAACTGACATGTTTTACAAACTAAAAACGAGTATAATAATCATCAGATACCATTTCCTAACAAATCGGTTATTTTTAAGCAAAGTATTGCACTAGTCATACACACACCCACACAAATGCAAATGTGAGTTGAACTCGAATACAAGTTTCAATCTTATATATATGGAGTTACAGCAGCATTAAGTAGATTCTACCCACCACTCATATATCCTTAACTACTCAATAATTCCTCGATATGTTCCTCGATTGGTGACGCTGTATTTTGTGATTACATTTATTTACAAATATCAAAGCAGTTGATTCTGAGTTAAACCGAGGGAACGTGTGTTGCAAAGTGAAGACAAATATATGTTTAAACTAGTGATGTAAATTCAAGTGGAACACCAATTTAAACATCGGGTTAAGAAATCGGGAATGAAAAAATCGATGCATCGGTGCATCGAAAAATTTAAAAACATGACCTTACCCAAGCTAACGCTCCGATAATGTTTTCAATAATCTACTTAAATTTACTTTGGCATATTTATAAGTTTTGTATTAGCAAATTTTTTTCATTTCAGGAACATTGTTTGTTTCCGATTGAAACATAAAAAAATCGAACAAAAATAATAAACATCTGCTTAACAGATATCTATGTATCGATGATCCAATGGTTTTCACATCACCAGCTTTTACTGTTTTGCAGCACTAATAAAATACATAACAGCTGTTTTATCACAGAGAGCGGTGTTTAAAATAAAAACAATTGATTATTTTAATTAAATACAGCTTTAATAATGGATATTTCGGCGCTGTCTGAGCCAATCTTTAGTGCCTCCGATTGGATAAATGCAAACTACAAGAAATATAAAGAGGAAAACGGTAAAAAAGATAGTGCAACTGCCACATCGTTCATACAAAGCTACGTGGCCAAGTTGCAGTTATATGTTCAGCAAGTTAACTATGCCGACGAGGATTCTAGCCAGCAGGTTGTGGCCAATATGCCGCGTATTGCTAAGGAAGCAGCAACGCTGCAATGCGACGTGGCAATGCTGCAGCAAAAGATGAGCGCAATGCGTCAAGAAGTTGCGGCTGTCCAGGAGGAGACGGGTGATTGTATGGCCACTTTGGAGCGTCTCAATACGTTGCAAACCAAACTGCAGGCGGCCAAGGAATCATTGCAGGAGTCTGATGGTTGGGGCAACTTACTGGCCGAACTGGAGGATTGCTTCGAGCGCAACGATCTAAAGGTGAGTGAGGCAACCTATAATTACACATTTTACATTATCATTTAATGCAGGGAGTGTGCGACAAGCTGACAGCGCTGCAGAAATCACTGCAGGCACAAGAACAGCTGCCTGGACATGCTGAGCGTCAAACCCAGGTAGAGGATTTCAAGAACCGACTAGAAGCCATGGCTTCGCCCAGTTTGGTGCAGTGTTTTGCTGAGTCCAATTTAGAGCAGTCACAGCGGCATGTGGAAATCTTTAGCAGCATTCAACGACTACCGCAACTGCATCAATATTATCGTGCCGTACAGAAAAACGTGCTACAGCAGCAGTGGAAGCAAACGTTGGAGCTGCAGGTCACAGACTCGCAACAGACGCCGCATCAACATTTCCTCACACTCTTCTATGACCAATTGTTGGATCATTGTCAGCGTCAGTTGAAGTGGTGCGTTCAATTGTTTGGGAACGAGTCATCTGAAGTAGCTCAATCTCAGCCTTTTCTGGTCATTGCCGAGCTGTTGCCGGCCCTGCAGCCAACCCGTGATGCCCACATACTGCAGCTGCTGAAGACATCGAATGAGCGTCTGGAACTGTTGGGACAATATGCTCAGGCTAATCAAAGCTTTGTGCTGCATCTGAACTCCATGCTGGAGCAGTCGCACATCGTGTTGTCGTCACCCTTGCATCGCCAACTGGCTGAAGCCATTTTTGAGTATTTCCACAAGTTTATAAATCAATATCCACGTCTGGAAGAAACACAGCTCTCAACACAAGTGGATCGCTTGCTGTCGAATCAGGCCACGCCAAGCGATGCGGTCCATCATCTGGAGGACAGCACACGCAAGCTTTATGAATGGCTGCAGCAGGCGTGTGCTCGCTGCGCTTCCATAACCAACGATCTGGCACTTTGTAAGCTCATCACGGTACTAAATGGCATTTTCAAGCGACAGCTGGAGAATTTCAACCGCACGCAACGTCAGCTCAGTCTCAGTCTCGGCAGCAACAGCGCTGGCACGGGAGCAGCTCGCAGCGAAAACTGGTCCCTGCTGCAGTATACCATGTCGCAATTGCAGTGCTTAGCGGACTTCCAACTGCAACTCCATCAATTCGAGCAGACTTTGCACACGCGAATGTCCACGTTGGCGAACCGACTGCAAAAACCCGCAGCTGGAAATGACATTAGCATCTATCAGACTTGCGAACGCGCGACGCACACGCAACTGCTTGCCAACATCGCTGATTACCAGACGAAGCGTGCCGAGGCTGCGACAGCCACCAGTGCGGACAGTCTGGGCATCTTTCCGCAAATCTACGCCACACTGAAGACTTATTTGGCCGAGACACACGATATTACGCTGAACATATTGCTGCAGCCCATCGAGGTGCATCTGGCGCACATACGTCCGCCTGTGGAGGCACACACTTCAGCGGGAATTAACATGCCCGCCTTTAGCTTTGCACCACAGGAGAGCATCACACAGATTGGTCAATATCTGCTAACCCTACCGCAACATCTAGAGCCCCTGCTGCTGTCCCCCTCGGCGCTTCTCAAACAGGCGCTCGAATTGTGCAACATTAAGTACACTCAAGCAATTCCCTGCGCCGACGTACTCCTCTCCCTGGTCGTGGAGCAGTGCTGTGTCCTATATCAGGCGCAGATACTGCAGATCAAGGGATTACCCGCCTCCTCCGCCACGCAACTTAGCGTGGACATCGAATACTTGTCGAATGTTCTGGAGGAACTCGGCCTGACTATTAATTTGCAGCTATCGCAGATCCTAATCCTGCTTAAGGCAGCGCCCGAGCAGTATCTAAGCCTGAGCAGTGGATGCGAGCCACGTCTGGTTACAGCCATAAGACAAATGCGCAATATTATATCCACACAATAGTCGTAGTCTGCATACTCTGTATATATTCTACAGATGCAATTCAAATTAATAAGTCGGCTAGGCTACAGTCAAGCGCACGCGACAATATGTTACCCTGTACCAGTCTCTACAAATATGGTTTCTATAATATATTGGCGAGCATATATATATATATATAGAACACATTACAGTTCTCAATTCATTACATCGATTTGACGTCTAAAGTTTTCAATTCATCTTGAGTTAAAAAGAAAAAAAATTAAAAACAGGTTAAAACGCTATTTGTGAATCGTTAACTTAAAAAATCGGTAATAATTCAATAATATTTATATGTATACTTTATAAGGACTTTAGCGCATCCTTCTGCCTGTTACATACATTTCCACAAAGTTAATATATTCCTGGCATAGGCTAATAATTAATAAGAAAAGAAAACGCAACGCATTCAATGCAAAAATATATTATGAACACTTATTTTCTGTATAGTTAAAACAATTATTAGATTAAACTATAGAATACCACACTAAGAAGATGAAATTGTCACTTGCATCTGTTCCGTTTTGGCATTTACATTGTGAGCTTGCCACCAGCCACTGACATATTCTCGCAGACTGGACAGGGCGAGGACGGAGGGCGTGTCCAGCTTTTGTTCCTTGGAAAGCCAGTCGCAGTACTCGGAACGGGGACAGGCGAAGGTGCCGCCAAAGCTGCGCAAGTAGCGAACACTTTCAATCTGATCGGGAAAATGCCGAGCGATGCAGTCGAGCAAAAGATCCAGTTGTATGGCGGACACAGCCAGGTATTGGCCAGTGTTGGTGGCTGTCTTCTGCATCACATTGAGCAGACGGGCGAGACTGGGAATCGAGACGCGTGGCGACACCAGGGGCAGCAAGTGTATGACCAGACGCTGCAGTCGCAACTGGATGTGAGCATAATCCGATAGCTCGGATTTGCTGGCAGCAACCGCATAGAACAGATTGTTGACAATGCTAATGATACCCTCGATGATGTCGAACTGATGGAACTGCGTGTCTCGTATAACACCCGTCAGCCAGGAGAGTATGCCCACGTGCTCCAGCATTATCTTGACGGCACCGGGAATCTTAACGCACGTGGATAGTACCGAGAGTAGCAGCAAATTTGTGTTCAGAGTGGCCAAATTGGAGCAGTAGAAACTGAGCAGCACCTTGAAGGTGTTCGTGGACACGAGCAGAAAGAGATCGGCACTGCACTTGATGCCATTGCCGAGCAGCTGCACAATAAACTCCCGATACTGTTGATGCTCTGGTTCCTGGGAGTAGAAGAACACATTGAATTCGGGTATTGTTTGGAAGTTGAAGCTCTGCTTCAGCTGCAGATACATCATCAGACGCTTGTATAGCAGATGTGTGGGATCTGTGCTCAGGTTAAAGCTGTTCGCAATGAACAGCGCCGGGATTAGAGGCACGCGCGGAGTGCCGCCGTGGGTGCGACGTTGTGCCAGCCACGAATTCCTCAGCTCATTCAGTCCGCCTTGGATGTTGTCGTAGGCCTGTGTCCATAGAGGCTTCTCGTAGAACTTGGACAGCTCGAAGTGTGTGCGATAGCGTTGCTGGCAACAAGCTGCCGCCAGACGCATATCCTTGTCCAGCGAGGACAGCGCACAGAAGCTCAGCGCCAGCAGTCCATTCTGTACTGGCCACTGGGCACGCACCACAGACTCGGGCGCGAAGCAGTGCATCATTAAGGGCAGCATGAACGCGGGATCATAGCACTGCTCGTAGAGTTCCTCCCGCTTGGGACACAACCGGCGAATATCCTGGGCAAACTCCGAGACTCCTGCCTCTATGCGTTGTTCCAACGAATTGTCGCCAAAGTTCTGGGATTTCCTGTTGGGATTGACAAATTGCAACTCCGGCAGCTGCTTGCTAGCGTGCAGAGACCGCCAGATGGGGAAGTTCTCGATGGTATACTGGCAGCCCACACGCACAATCAGAGCCAGCACCTGGGCCACATTCGTCTCCTGCTGTTGCAGCTTGGCACGCTCATCCTCGTCGGCGGCACGCAGAGCATAATGGGCCACGGCACTCTCACCCCAGATGAAGGGACGATACTGGGCCAGGCCCACGTCGCAGCGTTCGTAGTGTTCCAACAGCGCCAGGGCATAACGATCGGCGGGCGACAACTTGGCGTGATAGGCACCCAGAATGACCGGGATGTGGGCGGCGTGCAATGCCGATGGCGCCTTGCGTGCCAGCGTCTCCAGCAGCTGTAGCAGATGGGTCTTCACCTCGTTCTGCTCGCCCAGCAGATGGTCATAGCAGCAGGAATGTGTGCAAACCATCTCGTAGAGCAACGCAGCATCTTCAGCCTCCTCTGACTGCTTCTCCTCCTGCTCGGCATAATCCTCGTAGAGGCGATCGCAGAGATAGGCCATCAGCTTGAGCAGCAGTCCATTGGTGTGCTCTTGCTCCGGCGTACGTTGCTGCTCCTCCGCCATGTGCATGGCTTGCTTCAGGCAGCTGCGACAATAGTTCAGCCAGTGTGGCGCCTTCAGCAAGCGACTCCAGTCTAGCGGATCCGACAGAGCGTGCAACTGCCACCAGTTGTAGCAGTTGTAGGCCAACTGCTCCAATTTGTCCAGCTGGACACTCTGTTTCTTTAAGTCCAGAGCCAGCATCTGCACATTCAGATTCACATAGCTGATGAATATGCTTGCCTGCTGCTTCGCATCCTTGCTGGCCGCAAAGGCCTGGCCGAAAATCTCGCGCAGCACGCGCATCTGGAAGATCTCCACGGCATCGAACTTGAGCTGCTTCTGACAGTAATCCAAGCACTCCGATTTGGGCATACAGTGAGCAATTAGAGCCGCACTTGCCTCGGCGTTATCCCGATAAATAACGGCTGCCTTTAGCGGCTTCTCGATACTCTTCAGTATGCCATTTTTATACGTTTGATAGCAACGCTGGAGCAGCGATTGTTCCAGGCTATAGCCACTGGCAAATGCGACATCCAGCAGCGGATAAATCAACTCCTTCTGTTCTAGATGCTGCGGCAACAGCTCGGCAAATGTCGGCGCCAAGTTTTCATTTCGCTGCAGCAACAGACAGGCGAGATTGACTGCCGCTTTGCTCAACTTGCGATTGGATGTGGAAAAGAAGCAGGAGAAGAACTCCGCATTGCAAGTAGACAAATGATGATGCTGGCTGCTGAGGAACTGCAGCAAGGCGGTCTCCAACTGCTCCAGCTGCTCCGTTAACGCGCTGTCGCAGAAGTCCTTGTAGTACGCTTGTAGCTGCAATACGGACTTGCTGCAATCCACAGGCTGCTGCAGCTCTGCCAGGCGCCGCAACAGACGCAACATGAGCTCGTAATAATGATTCGTCTTATTGCCAGCTACGAAATAATCGGCAGCCTTCAACTTGCCCGTGAGCAACTGCAACATTTGGGCGCACTCAGTGGCATTTAACTCAAAGGTGTCCACGAGGGCGACACACTCCAGCAGCTGGGCAGGCTGCGCCACAGTTGCCTCCGCTTCCAAACTGTCCAAAGCAATCTCCAGCGCAATCACCAGCTGCAGTCTGTAGAAGGACGTGTAGCTGGCAAACTTGGGCAGAGTGCGGCAATGTTCGCTGAGGCGCCGCAAGAAGGTCACGTAATGCAGCTGCGTCTCGCTCGTCTCGCTGAGTAACTGTGTCGCCCTCAACTGACTGAGACGCATGCTATAGATGTAGTTCAACAATCGCTCCGTGTGCGTCTCCTGTTCCTGTTGCTTCTCATCGCCGGGCAGCTCGACAATCAATTGGTTGCCATCCAGCTGGCTGGCAATCTGCAGCAACTTGATCAGAGAATCGGCAATCAGTTGACTCTGTTGTGCATTCAGTTGCCTGCTTTCCACCAACTGCGACAACAGAAAGAGCATATTGTGGGCATAGATCATGTTGCGTCGCGGATTGCGTAGACTAACGTCTAACATCATCAAGTTGTTGTCCTCCAGCTGCAGCTCAAAGTGCTCGTCGGGCGATGGCTTAAAGATCTGCTCAAAAGATTGCGTCGGTTCCTTCAATATCGCTTGATGCAGCGCATGCAATTGCGGCCAATGTTGGCCAATGGCAGCCGGCAGTTCACTGGGCTGTAAGTTCTGCCAACTTTGCATATACGCCGTATGCTGCTCCAGCTGCGAGCTGTACAATTGCTGCACCTGCTCCGGCTTGGTGTGATACTGATGCAGTAGCACACACACCAGCTCTACATAGGCATCATAAGGAGCTTCGATTGTAACGCCCTGCAGCAGAAGCGGCATCATTTTACTCAGAGTCAAGGTTTCCACATAACCCTGCACCGTCTGTCCCTGCTCGATTTGGGAAAATAGCTTGCGAAGATTCTCCACATTTGTAGCTGTCTCGGCTGCATTCAACACGGGCAAATCTTCCACCTTTGACAGATCCAGCGAGAGTATCGTCAGCAGTATACTGGTCACATTGTCCACAGTCTCCGCATTAAAGCCGATTAATGCCTCCAGCCAGATGTCAATCTCATAGCTGGACGAGTCAAACATGCCCGTATTGTGAAACAGGCAATGCAGCAGCTCTCCCGCCTCCGTCTTGACCTCCACATCATCCAGCATATAGGCCTTAATGAAGGAGCGCAACACCTTCTCAAACAGCTTCTCCTGGGGATGCAGTGAGCGCGGAAACAGCAGCAGTATCGTTTTAATAGACTTCAGTTCCAGCTTGATCTTTTGCACCTTGTCCATTGCATTGGGATTAGACGGATCTAATGGTTCATCAAAGTTTGTCTCATACAACGGACGCAGCACATCCAAATAGTCAAGAATTTGACTCGTTTTGTTGACAAAAGCACGATTCTCCTTGCACATCATCAACACCAACTCAAGAGTGACTGACAGATGCTCCAGCACATCGACTCCAGGCTCCAATTGATCCTGTATACTTTTGTACAATGAATACAGTATACTTTCTATAGGTGGAAAGTTGACCAATAAATGATTCAGCAATTCGAACTTAAAACGGCGCAATGAGTTTCCAGCCCGCTTCGACTGTTCCCGATGCGCAACGGCATTCACATAGTTGCTGTACTGCGTCATCATGGAAAGCAGCAGGCGATTTACGGCCAGACGCACTGCGAAGTCATCACTTTTCAGCAGGTTCCTGCGCACAATGAAGATCAGCGCCTCGACGGGCAGACACAGCTCCTTGATCCAAAAACCAAAGTCTGTCAGCGTCATTTTGTCCATGGCGACGGACAGGGAACTCGGCGGGACGGCCGCAATTACTTGGGATAACAGATCAATGCCCTTAGGCAAATCAGTGGCTGACAAGCGATTCGGATTCACTAAGGCAGAAAAGTTCCTTGCCGTATGTCTGGCCAGATCGGGACAAGCATGCAGTGTCTTCAAAATCAGCTCAATTTTACGCTTGTCGGCAAAGGGAAGATAAATTGATCCTATTAGCTTGCCCTGCAGTTTATTGTGCTTTTGGCGATAGTTTGTCATCGCATCGAAGCTGATTCCGTGCTTGCGTGAGGTCAGCAGCATTAGAAGCAGCTGATGTACGGCAGCAGCAACGGATTCACGGTTCTCCGGCTCATAGTTGTTGTCCACGATATCCTTGCGACCGCTATACTTGTTGGCCAAGCCTTGAGGTCCTTCCCAGTCGTACAGACGACTGAAATGCTTACAGCATTCCAGATCAAAGACGTGAACCTTCTTGGTCTTCAGGATGTTGGCATTCTCAAGCACATATTGACGCAGCGTGTTGAGCACCACGCATACGGTTACATGGTCATCGTAAACTAGACCCTTGGCCAGCACTCGAATCAAATGAGCACGATCCAGAATGTTGCGAATGAGCAGCGTATTGCCATCGACCAAAAAGGCAAGTATAAAGTGTATATACGCCTTGCGAACAGTCTCATCATTCTTGTAGTCGTTCTTGGAATGTGACAGCATTTCCTCCATGGTCCGCACATTCGACAGAATGTCGTATGAGCTAAGCACTTGACGTCCTAATTGCGGATCCACGCATACAATTGCCGTCAGCAGCTTTAAAGCACTTCTGCGATGAGTTGGTTGTGCTGATTGCAGCAACTGATCCAGCAACGATCCGTGCGATTTCAAGAAATAACGTCCAGCATGTGCCGCCGACTCCATGTGGCTTTTTTGATTAGTAAGAATCTCCATGATAATCCGTTGCAGCGCCTCGCATAGGTAACCGACATGTAGAATATTACTCTTGTCGATGCGGTTAAAGGCTTCTGCCAGCTCCAGTGGCTTGCCGCGCTTCTCAATGTACTTGGCCACGATCTTCGGCCTCGTTTGGCACATATACAGGAAGTGGCGTAGCTCTATTGTGGATATAAATCGAAGCTAAAGTTTTTTATTACTTTTATATTCATTTGCATGGACACTCACCTGTTATAAAGTTATTGCCCTGTATTTTGCTGCGGAAATGCATCATTTTGAAGTCATTGGGAAACCACAGTTTCTTTTCTTCAGGTTCAATTCCCGAATCGGGACTAATGTCCGCGTCCTCGGTTTTTCCATCCTGTGTTGTTTCTTTAGGCTGATGTCGTGGCTTTCGCTTTTTCGTGGGCGACGCAGACTCAACTGTAGTCTGCTCCTTTGATTCTTCGTTATGTTCGACTTCATCTGCCTGCTCCGTATTCACCTGTTCAATTTGTTCATCCTGTAAGTCGGCATTTGCTATTGCTTTTTTTGTTTTCTGCTTTGGCGTTTGAGACTCCTTGGGTACTTTTTTCGGCACCGCAATTTCAGCATCATCCTGTTCGTCTTCGGCTGCGGCTTCGTGTTTTCTTTTTCTTCTATTCGATTGTATTGCCATCTTTTGTGTTTTTATAAAGTTATCATAAATAAACGACCAAAAATGAGTAAATTTTTAAACAGTTTATCAGACGAGCGGCATGCACGTGTTGTGCCTGTAGAAATGCCCCGTTACTTTCAGCAAGTATTTTAGAGTTACTACTATTATTATGCGCACTGTCGTGCAACAGTTCTTTTTGCAGTGTTGTAAAATGCTTGTTGGCGCCTGATATTGATTTTGATTTTCATATCAGCAGTCGATTTATTGCTGATAAAATATTTAAAATTTCCCCTAAATAATAATAATCTCTACAAATGGTTCCTTCTTCAATGTCAATGTTTTAATATAGCTTCATGTTGATGAACTTTAAAGACTTATTGCCTAAATGTACTTTAATACTTCAATAATGTAAACGTGTTAAATGAATTTGAACTATACAATATATTTATAGATCTCCTTCCTATTTGGATGTTTTAGACGTTTCTTAGTCGTCCTCAAGTGCTATGTTGGTAGCACCACCTCCGAAAGCCGAAATACCGGAATTTGTGCCGGAGGTTTCTCCTGGGAATTCCGGTAATGTTGTTTTCCGCTGTTTACCTGGCGCCGGCGGCACAGGTGGCAAATCTACGGATTTGCTGGTACCTTTAATAAATCAATTAGACTAATAATTATTTATGTTATGTTAATTTCACTTACTACAACAACAACCCATAATAACAGAGATTATCGAGGATCGTTCGTTCCCGCACAGTGGAAAGAATTGAAAGAACTAAATCGGAGAAATCAAACCGGTGACCAAGCGGCCATGGTATCTATGTATATATATATATAAATATATATATAAATATATGTGTGTGTGAGGACCCGACGTGCAAACGATTCACACTTTATTGATAAGCGGCTTTTGTTCTTGTTTTAAAATGTAAAGTGGGTTATTTACGGCTACGGCTACGGCAGTTATCTACAGGGTCGGCTAGGAATTCACTTGTGCCTCTACGGTTTCAGAGCATAAGAAAGAGCACTGTGAAATTTACCAATTTAGATAAGTTCTTATCAGAAAGCGTTAGGTGGCCGTGTTGTGTTTAATGCTCAAAGTTAATATTCAAACCATAAGAACATATCGAAAATCGATAAATAGTATCGAATACTAGTTTGATAACTAATAAACACTTATGTTTGGCTCATTGTTACTTCCGACCAGTTAAAAAGTAACTAATATATAATTGCAAACAAATCTACTAATAATCTTACTAACTGTCAGAAGTTATAAGAAAATTTCCAATAAGCAAAAACATTTAAAAGTTTATTTGGGCCCGCCAATTAATTGTTATTTTACGTTTTACAGCACTACCCCTTAATCAGCTGTTGTGTTAGTGCGCATGATCTTATATTCTCTCTCCCTCTCGCTCTTTCATTCTCACATAAATGGGGAGCGAGCCGAAACGTAAACAGCGTCCGCTGCCATTTCACGCTTTTCTGATAAAAATGTTTTAAATCAAAAAGTGTTAATTAAAACAGAAATCAAAGTCAATGTGGCTGTGGACGCAGACGGTTCGTGTGTGTGCGGCGCGTTAACGTGAACAAAAATAAATCGTTTGCAGCATCTGCTAAAATTAAACATTAAATTCATTTCGCGTCAGAAGAGACGACGCGACGTTTGGCGCTCGTGAGCGTACTTTTGCATATTTTTTGTGATTCTGTTCTACCTGACATTCTGTGGCATCAGTTGTGAATGTCAGTCGCAAAGTGAACGAGACGAGAAATCACGGACAAAAGCAAATAAACAAGAATCATTAAAAACGGCAATAAAACACATACTCGACTCGCTCCCGCTCAAGAATTTACAATATATATATAATAAATATAAAATAAACAATTACAATTTAGTTTTGCGTGGCGGTCAGCGCTAAAAAGAAAGAAAGGAAATCAACAATTCCATTTGCTGGCTGGCTGTAAAACGCCGCCAACTGGCAAAAGACAGCGCAATGGACGATGAGTTTAAGCTTTGCTGGAAGAACTTCCAGGACAACATTGCCAGCGGATTTCAGAACCTGTACGACAGAGGCGACCTGGTCGACGTCACGCTGGCGTGTGATGGCAAACTTCTGCAGGCCCACAAAATCGTTTTGGCCATCTGTAGTCCGTACTTCCAAGAGATATTCACCACCAATCCCTGCCAGCATCCCATCAGTAAGTAGCTCCCATTTCGCTGTTATACAAATCTATGTAAATATTATATTTACTATTATTATTGCCACGTTTTCTTCACAAGTTTCGATTTGTTTAGCACTCACTGTTGTTTGCCCAAAATGTTCACGCGTCAGTAGTTTCTGCGCTCCCGCCATTCATTCGCTATACTCGTGAATATACTCATACTCATATTCGTAGAGTGAAATTTTATCACTGATACGGCCGTTGTCCACCTGTCGGTTTATCTAAGCACGGCCGTCAGTTGTCAGATGCCAGGCGGGGCCACCGTTCGATATAAATCAACTTTTATAATAAATTCGTTGTCACATTCAACAGTTATCACGCGTAAGATACTACCACCATCCCAGTTTGGCCCCCTTAAAGGCAAATAAAACAATTTGGCCTTATCATAAATCAAAAATCAAACAGAATTAGCTGCAACGGTTGATAATCCTGTTGCATTGAGCTGTCGTCGCCACGTTGTCTCTAGCTGCAACTCCGTTTCCATTGTACACTTGGTGTGTTCCCTCTGATAACGATACTCCACTCCAGCTCCCGCTCCAACTCCAACTCCAAGTTGAGTACGTTGCTGACCTCATCAAATGTATAACAAATGCTTAACTCAAATCAACCTACATACAAGCATTGTGCATGGACTCTGGAATTGTTATAGAACATGGATATGATATCGCCTGGCTGCCTGACAGACGGAGTGACTGACTGACTGATAGACTGGCTGACTAGTTGGCTTGTGGGCTGCCTACCTCGACTAGGCTGGTTGGTTAGCTTGTTGTACACGTCTGCTGCACGGTGGCTTTATCAGATCAAGCGGCAATAAACAACAATGTTTTATCTTTCAAGTAGCAGCAGAAATGTGCTACCTAACAACAACAATAACAACGAGAAGGGAATAGAACCACAAGCATTATTTCCAAAGATAAAGAATATTAATATACGCTATAAATAATGCTTTGGAGTAAAATAATTATAAATAAACCAAGTCATAATACAACAACTGTCTTAAGGTGCTAACAAGCCAAATCATTTGGTTGTTGTTGCTGTTGTTGTTAGTATTGTTGCTGCTGCTGCGGCGTGTTACACTTAACACAGCAGCAACAACTACTTGTACAACAACAAAAGTCAAACATTTTATCTTTTTATCGCATTCAACAATCATTTATTGCCCAACTGAGCAACTGGGTCCCCGGGTCTAACGGCACTTCTGTCCACAGAGCACTCGAACACCTTTTTTACCGAGATATTGATTAGGGGACACTCTGAGGTTGCTGTTGTTGCCGGAGCGATATGAATTGGTGTTGATATTACTATGGTTGTTGTAGTTGTTGGCGTTGTCGTTGCCGTGTCGCGATCGATATATACAAAATACTTAAAGAACACTCCCTGGCCAACAACAGGCAGTAACCACTTCTAATATCTATATCTACGCCATTTTGTAGTCTACACTAATCCCCAAATACGAATACTTATTATCTATTCGCATTCGATGCCATCCATGTTCGCTCCGATTTGATTCGTTTCATTTGGTTTCGATGCCGTTTAAGTTTTTTATTATTGGCATAAATGGCAGCTTGAGTGTTTATCAGCTTTGTGTTTAGTGCCTAGTACTCTGCTTTTCTGGGTATCATTTGAAATCGTAAAATAAGATTTTCAACTTATGACCATTTGGCCAGATAACATATATTCACACACTTCCATTCAGACTTGGTCTCTGAGCCATATGGGTACTTAATACCCCTGAAATACAATTAGCGACTAGCCATAGCCATAGTTTCCTCCTCAAGTGCTCCATCGATCCGATGGCTTTTACTGATATTTTCAACAATAAATGAAGATAATATAATATCGATCGCTGAACTTGTCGTAAATATCAAACTTAATATTACTTTTTTTTATAGTTGTGTACGCTTCAATAGCCAGAGTAGCCAGTGGTGGCGTATCCAGGAAGCGTTAAGCTCCCAAGGGGGTTACAATTTGAGATTAGTTTAGATCTAATTTCAAAATATTACGAATATCAAACAACAATTGTTGAAAGCACCCATGACACACTTTTTTCTCTGTTTCCTTTACCAACTAAATCTTGCTATCCTTTTTATATCCACCCCCTAGCTAGCGACGCCCTTGTCTCACAGGTGCCATTAATCGTTGCTTACGTATTATACCGGGAGCACATTTTATAAGCGTATCATATAATATCAGACTTTGACATTGAGCATGTGAAATTTCATCGCTTTTTATTGGCCATTTGTGTTGACAAATATTAATTTATGAGTCAAAAGGCAGTAGCAATAGATTTACTTATCGGCCCGGTTAATTCCTTGGCTAATACCCAACCAACATGATATAACTAAACCAAGATATGCAGAAACTTGAATGGGCCGTAGACATTATAAACTGTTTTTACGTTATCACGTGCTATGAATTATGCGTTTATGGAGCGGATAAGATCTCTCTACAAATAATCTTAAATCTATAAAGTTGAGCAAATATTTGACAAAATCGTTGAGAATAATATGGAAATACGCGTTTAAGCCTATAATAGATATTTAAGTTTGCTAATACGATTTGTAATGAATAGGATTCAGCTTTGTGTTATGCGGTTTCAATTGATAAATACAAACTATATTTGTATTAATAATAATCAAATTTACATCTTAAATAGTAGTATTAATATTTAGGATTTTAGTATTAGTACGATTATTTGCAAGTGGTGTTTATACTATAGTGTATCTATAAAGTGTATCAAGACTAAATATGATAATAGACATATTCGATATTGGGCAAACATTGATATTAGCAACTGATGAACATTCTTTATCCTTTTGGAAAAAAGGAATTCAATTTACAAATATACCTTTGGCGTAAAATTAAATAGCAAGGAGTTTTTTTCTGTTCGTAGAAGTCTGTTTAAAATAATCAATTCTATATATCTGTTTAGACAGATTCCTGCTTAGCTGAGAGCATATATAATATAATTTATCCTAAAAGGTATACGTGATATATATCATATTGCATATGGTCGATTGTAAGTCTCCCTCTTGCTGTGTTTTATCAGGTTGTAGTAAAGATTCGCTACTCGTACTAACACATCGACTACTCGACTCGACTAATATGGCGTTTATAGATAACATTTATTTGTTAATGTTTGTGTGTCGACATTGTCGAAATGCGACGGCCCACTCCACTCCAGGTTGGACGACGTCAGAAAGCAGAACAGAAACAAAAAGAGAACTATTGCTATTGGCGTTCTGATTCGATAAACATTTATCATAATCATAAAATAAAAATTTTGTTCGAATGCGATCGACTGCAATCTTATTGGTTGTTGTGTCTGAAGTGGGCGTGAACTTGTTTCTGATGGGTGTAGGCAAACAAAGTAGTTTATAGAATAATACTGAAATCTTTCTAAAATATTAAATTGGTATATAAATATACATATAGTATGTGTATCGTAGCTGTACTACAATGTGCTGAGCTGATTACTCCAAATGGCGCCGAGTTCAAGATCTATAGCTGAGCTGTTTCTGTGCGATATCAGTAGGGATCAGCGGGGATCAGGCATAAAAACAGAAACAGAAATGATTCTGGCACATAAATAAGTGATATTTTTAAGCAAACAACCAACCCAGTCCAGCCAGGCAACAACAACAACAACAAGAGCAACAATAATTGAGAATCGTTGATCGTTGATCGCCAACCAACAAGACAAGATGCCCCGAATTCGGTTGCTTTGGATGTTGTTCTTATCAACAGGGCACGGCGTAAGCGTATTTATCACGTTTTCCGTGATCTTTTGACAAAGTTTATCTACAGCTTCGTTCTAGCAAACACAGAGATACAGTGGAACATTCGAACATTCGGTCTGTCTGTCTGTGGATCTCTTTGTGCCTCAGCTTGTCCTATCTTCTATCCATGACACGTCTCTATCAAGACAAATAGACAAAGTATACATATGAGTATATTGTATGGATTATAGATTCGAGCGGACAGTTAATATTTATCGCTGATAACAGATCATTAACAGATCGATTATATTATAATGTATATTTATTAGAAATAGTTTCACAATCCTATCCGTAACAATATCGGGATCATCAGTCAAGCGCATGAGATTTGAGTTTTTAGATCGGTGACGGTTACAAAAGGCACATATAACACTCGGATTTTGATCTTTGCAATACAAACACGGACATGGCGACGCACAGATACGACTAACAGATAGGGAATATGACGATGTCGGGAGAGATGTCAGCATCGCACGGTCAGATTAAGCAACAAACGAGCATTCGATCGAGTTTCATATATATACAATTTGTTATTGAGAACAAGCGATAATATTGTTTTTTTAACTAGATGTTGATGCTGTGAGATGCCTGGCACAGTAGGACGAATATAAGTAGTCTGTTTGGAATAATCATTCGATCATATATTAAAACGACATATTTTTTTGTTGAGATTGTTAGATTGTTTCTTAATTAACTTTGTCTGTTCTTTGACTCACTATATAATACCTGGCTCAGTTTCAAGCTATGTGTACCACTGTGCACCAGAGTAACACCCGGACAGTTTCATAGGCCGTGTCGAAAAGCAGCGCCAGTTGCTGATGATGATATGACATGCTACTTATTTAATAATTATTGCTGCTGTGCGACTGTTGTTGAGTTTATATTTAAGTTTTTCAGATTTCTTATCGTAGCTGTTTTTTATGTATTGATTTAGTATTTGAATTGAACGTTGTCAGATGATAACATCTCCACTATGAATGTGACCTCCTTTCATTATAAAGTTTTCGTCGCAATCACATAGGTTTCTATAGGCAGAAATAATATAAATTAATGAAATTTAAAATTAATTGAAATATGTATTATATTTAGTAAGAATTAGTATGGAAGTAGGAAAGAAAAGTTCAGCAAACTCTGTAAAAAGAATAAATTTAAAAAATAGCCTTTTTATAATAACTACACAAAAGTTCAAATATGTTGAGGCTGGATTCGAACTCAGGACCTCATACGCAGGAATATAGCACACTAACCAACGGCCATATTGCAATTTTGTTTGCAGAGCTGAAATGCATTCTTTAAAATGCTGTTTGCTCCAATACTCTGATGCTAAAGCCTTTCCCGTACATTAAGCAAAATATTTTCGGTAATTCTCCGATGCTCATCTGATCGCAATGCAATTTTCAACGCACATGTCGAAGATATTAAGCTGTTTTTATGCTGAACCTGAAAACTGCATCTTTTAAATTGTCCTTGTAGTTTGTTTATTTTCCAAATTATAAAACAATCTTGCGCTTTACAGGAGTATTGTCCCCAAACTTCTTGACTCCATCTCTTATAATTTCTCGATGACAGACGAACTTGCCGATATCGACTTGACTGTTGTTGCTCATCAAGAATATATGTACATATATACTTTATGGGATTCAGAGATTACTTGTGCACTTTGGGTACCGGGCTAAAAATATTAATGCGGAATTCCCGAATGCCTAAATCATGTATTTTCTGACCAGTTGCTCTGCAGCAACAGCGAGCTAGATGAACTGTAGATTAATAAAAGGTTATCCCCCTCTACATTTCAGTCATACTCAAAGATGTGAGCTTTAACATCATGTGCGAGCTGCTAGAGTTCATGTATCAGGGCGTGGTGAATGTGAAGCACACGGAGCTGCAATCGTTCATGAAGATTGGACAATTGTTGCAGATTAAGGGTCTGGCAACCAACTCGAACGTCTCGCCAGGCTCCAGTGGCTCAGAGAAGTCTGTCAGTCAAATGACAAATATCGCAGGCGATGAACCCAACAACAGCAGTCACAACAACAACAACAGCAGCAGCAACAATAATAATAACAACAATAACAGCAACAATAGCAACAGCAGCAAAACGGATGCGGAACATAATGAATCCAAGAACAGTGGCCAGAGCAATTCACGTACTTCGACTGCCTCGCCCAATGGTTGTCGAGGTTCAGTCAGCGATCCCAATCATCTCTTTTCCCAGAGCAAACGCTCAGCTCCCGCGGAATTCAACAGCGATTCTCTGTCCATTTATTCACGCAAGCAATTGCGACGATCTTTGACGGAACATTCCGGCGCTGGATGCAGCGAGAGTGGGGATAATGCAGACACTGCCAGCATGGAGAATGCCCTCAACTCGGAGGAATTCTTTCTGCCGCCAATACCGCACATCTCTATGGTGGAATCACGCTATGATCTGGGCAGTTTGAAACGAGAGGGCGAGAATCATCATGGCAGTGCTGGAGGAGCAGTTTCAAGTGGCAGTGGTAGTGCATCCTCTTCGACAGCAGTTGGCTCGATGCGTAATCCTTTTGCACCGGCGTTCAACCTGGACTACAATAACTTCTACAAGCCGGGAAACAGTAGCAGCGGACCGAGCAGCTCCAACAATGTGCAAGGCATTGGCAGCAACAATGGCAACAACAGCCTGGGCGTCAATATTGGTCCTGCAACCGAATATCCCAATGAACTGTACATGCCCAGTGACTACACCAAGAACTTTGCCAATCATATGGACATTCCGTCAAGTAGGTGTCGCACTAAAACAATAATCGTATACCACATATCTGTTGCATGCCACCATTTCGATTTTTGGTTTTGGGTTTGCATGCTCATCATTTTCCGCACTTATCATTAATCCCCCATGTCATCCGAGCTGTTACTAATCTTCAGTGATAACATAGGTTTAAAACAGGGATGGAAACCGGAATCGACTCCAAATGAATAACATTTACAACTCTTATAAATTGGGGACACTGTGTGTAATTAGAAACTGATGGTTTCCATCTCTGGATTAACCACATTAGTTAGTGTATAGTTAGTATTTAGTATATGCTTTGCCGATTCGCCCTGACCCTCCGCCTCCACTTGCCCCGCCACGCCCACTTTGCAAACCCTTAACGCGTTCTGTTCAATCCTTGTACATAACATTCGTTAAGTGTTAAGCATTATCGGTTACTCCCTTCCCCCCAAGATTTGCCCACTAATGTTCCATAATTGTACGTATGTTTGTTGCGGACGCTGCTTTCTGGATCATTCAGATGGCAGTAACATGGTAATGCTGTCCACCACATCGCTGCTCCATGGCAATTGCGTTTTCAATCGCAACAACACCGTCGCCACGCAGCAGGGCATGAAGACCTACTGGCTATGCAAGTCCTATCGCATCAGCATGTGTCGGGCGAGATGTATCACCCATCTGGGCAGGATTATATCCGCCACCGGCGTACACAATCATTTGCCCCACATGCGTGGCGGCAGCTCTGGCAGCGGTGGCGGCGCCGCCGGCAGCTCCAGTGCTTGCAGTGCCACGCCCAGTAGCAGCTCCTCCACGACCGTCACACCGAATCCCAATCCCGGTCAGGCAAGCTACAGCGTCTCCGATGCCAGTCATATTATATCCCCGTCGACAGCAACCGGTGTGGAAATAAGTCATGCCTCAGCAGGAAACAGTTCAAGCTCTCGGCTAGGTGCTAATCTATTTGCCAACCAGACGCCGACATCACCAGCATTGCCTGGAGGTCATCATTCGGGGTCACATCTTCATCATCATCATCACCAGCTGACGCAGTCGCTGCCCAATCTGCTGGTGCAGCATCACACGCCACACGGCAGCATGGAACACCATGGCATGGGAAGTAATCCACCGCCGCAGCCGCCAGCGAGCAACAGTGTCATCCAGAACATCATGCACAATCCCAATCTAATGCATCTGCCAATGCAGTCACATCAGCATACGCATCCGCATCATCATCATCAGCAGCAGCAGCACCAGCAGCAACAACACTCACCACATTCGCAGCATCACCTGGAACTGGGTGCAGGCGCGGTAATGTTGCCACTTTCTCCTGCCCACATGCAGCAGAGTCCGCAGTCGAACAGGAGCAGCCACTCGTTGCATGCCACGGAGTCGCCGCTGGGCATGAAGAGTCCTCCACCGTCACAGTCAACCAGCAGTCATGTGGATGCGGAGCAGCAGCATGTGGACATCAATGCCGGCGCAGACGGATCTGCGGAGAGTGCGGCGGGCACAGCGCATGTCATCGACTCCATAACGATATCGCCTGGCAGCGGTCACAATTTCAAGATCGAGAACATCTAAAAAAGCTTCGTTTAGATAATAAGATGGTTTAATTTATTGCGGCATGAACCGCTTAGTTAGTGTTTTTAGATGAAATTCAATACTACTTGACTTGATTCTATTTGTTTTTATGTATTCACATACAGTTAGTCAAGTTAATGTTTAGACAAATTAAAAAATTCACATATTTTACCGTTTACTGGTTTCCTTAATTCATTTTAGTTCTAAGAACAAGTTGCAAAAAAACACAAATTTTAAAAATTTTAAACAGTGAATTTTTTTTATATTGTCAAAACAATTTTCTGATTAGCTGTATGTATGTTTGTATGTATATAGTACTACTTACATAATTATATATGTATAAGTATTGTGAAATGCAAATGAAACAAATTAATTGCAATCGATTTTGGGTTATCTTTTCCTCGGCAGGTAAGTGTTACCTCATGGGATCTGCATGAGAATAAAATGGGGATCATCTGTGAATGTCCTGACATCAAACATAACCTTCAACTCTCATACTATATATACCTAGACAAGCAAAACGCACTCACACACACACACACACACATACGCTCAATCCTGAATCTTGTGTATATTATAGTCGCACCCGGCGAGCACTGGTTTCAAGGCAAACTCGAGTTTATGCTGAGTCAGCGCGGCAAACCGTTGCTGGTCCACGATGGCCACACATTCGGCATTCAGTACGTGCGCAAGGATAAGAAATACTGGCAGTGCAATTTGTCGCGCAAATTCAATTGCAAGGCTCGCGTTACCACGACGGACACCGGCGAGATCATAGTTACCAACAACGAGCATTGCCACACGGAGATACGGCAGCATTTGCGCAAAGATTATCAACGCAACAAGGTGATGATGAATGCGTTGATCAATCTGAGCACTAATCGCTTTGCCGATTTGCGACGTCACAATCTGGCAGGGCTGGGTGCTTTGCCAACCATGGTGCCGAATGTTCTATCCCAGGGTTCCCCCAATATCGATGAGGTAGTCCAGAACCTGCATGATCTAGCCAAGGCTTCTGCGGAGGCCAATCAGCAGCAGAGGGCAAATGACGCGCTTAAATATGAAAATGATGAACCGTTAGACTGTGGGATTCGTAATTCCGCTGCGCTGGAAGACATGGCACGTAGCTTTATGGCCAGTAAAGCTGCACAAAATGACAATATTGGCAATGACTTGACCAAGGAAAATGAATGGAAGTGCAAAAATGAAGGGGACGATGCTCACCGATAGCTAGGCCGTTAGATTGTTTTAAAAAGCGCGAATGCAGCGTTGCATTTACGATAGCGATAACAACGACAGCCAGTTTCGATAAGCAGACGCCACCTGGCGTATATTATGCAAACTTTCACTTAGGCGGTTTTGACTACAATTTTAAAACCAAATTAAGTACAAACGGATAAGCATGCAATAATACTCAAATAGCAAGACAGCGATACCAAACAAATTCCAAAGAATTTAGTTAATTAATAAATAAATGCAAATGTAAATGTACATTTGATTAGCGAATTTAAGGACATTCAACTTTATGCCAACTGCATCAAGAAAAAACCATGAAAATTATATCGTTTTATGTAATGTTAGTTTTACACTGTAATTACTTGAATTTTTTAATAAAATTTATATGTTCTTGGGTGTGTGAGTGTCTATGCTATTACAGAATGGGCTTAAATATTTATAACACGGCTGAGCTTCTGAATACGATTAAGCAAAAGATCGCCTTGCTTAATGGTGGCCTGGTACTGCCAATTTTTGTTGTCGGGTCGATTTGTCTCGACAATGCCGCCCACGCGATCCACCTTAGCATGCAAGCGGCCAGCCGCAATAAAACGAGCCAGCTCCTGATCAATGTAGTCCACGGTCACGCCAAACGCCTCGGCCATGTATTGCAGAGTGAGCGAGCGATATGACTCCAGCAACTGTGTGTAACCCAAGATGCGCATTTCACGCACATAGTAGCGATAGTGGGGATGTACGAGATAGTCTGATCGCAGCTGCTTTTCCACTCGGGCTAAATGCACATAGAACTGTTCGTACTGGCAATTAAAGAGGGAAAACAAGAACTGCTTGACATCTGGTAGACCATGCAATACTTCCTGTATCTCTGATCCCTTAACCACCTTCTCGCGTAGCTCATTGCGAGGCAAGGCAATCATAGACACATATACGGTGTAACGCACAAACGTGGGATAGTCCATAAGCTCGTACGAGGTGAAGGTGCTGACAGTGTCCAAGAAGAAGGTCGCCGCCGCCTTGAAGTCGCGCACAGCAACCGAATAGATGCCCTGGTACACCTTAAGGCGATTACGACGATCCCAGTCGCCACCCTCCTCGATCAGATACTTCGCCTTATCGATGTTGCGGGTTATCAGATCGTGATCCAAATAAAACAGACCCAGACGAATCAGGTGGAAGACAATGTCCAGGCGGTGACCTAGGGACACGGTCTTCTCGTAGGTCTTGCGAAAGGCTGTTTCGGCAGCCGCCTTGTCGCCAATGCGACACAAGTACTCCGACTTCTTGAGATTAGCCTCGCGCACCTCCATCTCACCGAGATTCTTCTCGGCATCCTCGATGGCAGCGTCTAACTGCTCGATCGCAATGCGGTTTTGTTCTCGCATACGTGTGAGCATCTCCTTGTCCGTATTCCAGTTTAACTCGGTGCAGATATGCTCATACCATGGAGCCATATTGTCTGCTCTTATGGCATCTAGCAATTTGGACTTGAGTGCTGCATCTTGTTTGTGCTCCGCAAGCGTAAGCAGGAACTTGGTTTGTGCCAACTCCAAGTTTGGGTTCTTCTCCAGACCCTGCTCCTCAAGGTTTTCAGTGGGCATCTTTTATTTTATTTTTATTACACGTAGCAATTAATTCAAACTGGGAAACAATTTCCGAATGAAAATGAATTGTTTTTGTCAAAGCCGCAGAGTCATGTACGAGGTAAAGTTGGCTGCGATTATTTAAACAGTGTTAGAAAATAGCGTTTCTGAAATAAATTAGTATCGATAAGTGCGATTAATTAGAGGTTATCGGAAAAAAGGGGAGTACGAGAGCAATTGATTTTTTTGTGGAAAAGTTGATAGTGGGCCGCAAATTTGAGGAAAATTTTTCGTTAACAACTTAGTGCCAATCGCGCTGAGATCGAATTTTCATAGAAACAAGGTTTCGGGACTAGACGGTGCACATAATGATTGGTGGTTTGTTCGTTTACAACCACAAGGGCGAGGTTTTAATCTCCCGTGTTTATCGCGATGACATCGGACGCAACGCCGTGGACGCCTTTCGGGTCAACGTCATACATGCGCGGCAGCAGGTGCGCTCTCCAGTGACCAACATCGCTAGGACCAGCTTCTTCCATATTAAGGTATTTGCCACGTCAACCGGATGTTTGCCAGAGTCACAATCACCCACAAATATCTCCGCCTCTTTTTAGCGTGCCAACATTTGGCTGGCTGCGGTCACTAAGCAAAATGTTAATGCTGCCATGGTATTCGAGTTCTTGCTGAAGATCATTGAGGTCATGCAGTCTTACTTTGGCAAGATTTCCGAGGAGAACATCAAGAATAACTTTGTGCTCATCTATGAGCTGCTGGACGAGATTCTAGACTTTGGCTATCCGCAAAATACGGATTCTGGTACCCTAAAGACGTTCATAACGCAACAGGGTATCAAGTCGGCCACCAAGGAGGAGCAAATGCAAATAACTTCACAGGTGACTGGACAAATTGGCTGGCGACGTGAGGGCATTAAATACCGACGCAACGAGTTGTTCCTGGATGTGCTCGAATACGTCAATCTGTTGATGAGTCCACAGGGTCAGGTTCTATCCGCCCACGTTGCCGGCAAGGTTGTCATGAAGTCGTACTTGTCAGGTCAGTCTTATGAGTTACTGCATACAAGTTTAATTAATAATGATCCCTCTTTGTAGGCATGCCTGAGTGCAAGTTTGGCATCAACGACAAAATCGTTATGGAGTCCAAGGGCAGGGGAATATCGGGCAATTCCGAAGCAGAGACATCGCGCTCCGGCAAGCCAGTGGTTGTGATTGACGATTGTCAATTCCATCAGTGCGTCAAGCTGAGCAAATTCGAGACGGAGCATTCGATTAGCTTCATTCCGCCGGACGGTGAATTCGAACTAATGCGCTATCGCACAACAAAAGACATTTCATTGCCATTCCGTGTTATACCGCTGGTGCGGGAAGTGGGCCGCACAAAGATGGAGGTGAAGGTGGTGCTCAAGTCGAATTTTAAACCATCACTGCTTGGCCAGAAGATCGAGGTGAAAATTCCAACTCCACTCAATACTTCGGGAGTCCAATTGATTTGTCTGAAGGGCAAGGCCAAGTACAAGGCGTCGGAGAATGCCATTGTATGGAAAATTAAACGGATGGCGGGCATGAAGGAAACTCAGTTGTCAGCGGAAATTGAACTCCTTGAGACGGATACCAAAAAGAAGTGGACACGTCCACCAATTTCAATGAATTTTGAGGTGCCATTCGCACCTTCAGGATTCAAAGTGCGCTATCTAAAAGTGTTTGAACCCAAGCTCAACTACTCTGATCATGATGTGGTCAAATGGGTGCGCTACATTGGACGCAGCGGTCTGTACGAAACCCGTTGTTAAAGGGAGAGCGACTCTTCCAAAAGCAACCGAGCAAGTGGACGACATTAAATTTATTTATATTGTGAATTTAAAAGAAAACGCAAGATGGAAACGTTTACCATTCGAATGTTATTGGAATTTTCATCAATCAAATTGAACAAATGTTGTCTCGTATTCCAAAATAAGTTGTTCAGCAACGGGCGCTAATTAGTTGGCCCATCCTATAATGCATATACATATAGTTTATGTATGCACACCTCTGTGCATCTGGCGATTGTCGATAGATGTTGCCATGCATAATAATACATACATACATACCATTATATATTATTATTTACACTACTATATATTGTAATCATATTGTTTATACTACGCCCTGGCGCGCGTCTCAAATCTCACGCTCATGTTTTCTACTGTTTACTTCTAATTATTCTTTGTATTATTATATTAAAAAAAAAAACAAATATTATTCTTGTGGATATCCAAATTGATCACACACTTGTATTTAGTAGACCAAACCCTGTCCGTCAACGCTAATAATATTGATATTCAAAGTGTTAATAATAATATTCGAATTGTTTAAATGAATAAATAGCATGATATAAAAATATGTATACATATATACATTTATGGCCTACATCCGTTTAATTTATCAGTTATCAGTTAGAAATGTATTTTATAGTTCCAAGACTTACATTTATGACAGAGATTTGTGGGTTATCTATCGTTTTGCCGGCTAAAAGTTAAAATTAATTAACAAACGCGTGATAAATATACGCAAACACACAACGACATGTACATACTCCTTTACAGTTAGTCAAGTAATTGCTTTGACACATTAAAAAAATTTACTATTTATATTTTGCCAAGAAATATATATATATATTTTCTTGGTATTTCATTATTGTCTTATTTAATTATGACTGTTAAGTCTGTGAAATTTATATATTGTTAATAAATGCACATATTTTGATTTGTCTTAAAGTTAGAAAACAATTGATGCTTGGCTTAAATGTTATTTTAAATAATCTACAAATATGTGAACTTCTATTTTGTCAAAACAATTACTTGACTAGCTGTATATTCATTTGCATACATACACATGTCTCAAGGCGTATCAAGTGGTACCGGCTAACCGCAATTTAAATCCATACATACGCTTTAAATGTGTGTGTGTAGTTTACACTCTCTGTTGAAAAATTCATTGCGCAAAGTTCGTTTTTGATTTATACATACAATAGATACTATTATTTATAGCAGTTACCGGGCCTTCAAATTTCGTTTTTTAAGATATTAATTAATTAAAGCAAACTCATCGTGTTTATCTACACTCACTCACACACACACACATGATCAGCAGGTGTTTTTATCGCACGTCCAGCTAGCTTCTTATCATTAGCCTGAATCATACATCGACCAAATTACGAAATTACCACGCTGATAAGAACGGAAATCGGTAACGACAAACTGTGATTTTTAATTTTCCACGTCGACTGGTCAGCAAAAGTGTGTAACGGCAGGAAAAATGAATGATCTTGTGCCAGATGTTGTGGATGAGGTGTTGCCCAAGGGAAAAATACAGGTCAACTATGCAGTGGATGTAGCTGTCCAGGAGGGCAATGAATTGACGCCCACCCAGGTGAAGGATGAGCCCGTGGTGACCTGGGACTCGCAGGAGGGAAAGGATGACCAGCTGTATACTCTGCTAATGGTAGATCCCGATGCTCCCAGTCGCGCCGATCCCAAGTACCGAGAGATCTTGCACTGGGCTGTCATAAATATACCGGGGAACAAGGTGAAACAGGGTCAATTCCTTGCGGAGTACATTGGCTCTGGTCCACCCGAAGGCTCGGGATTGCATCGTTACGTATTTCTGCTGTATCGCCAGAGCCAGAAGATAGCGGACACTCAGCATATAGACAAACGGTGGGTAAATTATTACATAATGAAGTATTCTAATGACGTGGTTTCAAAATTGCAGCACTCGTGAGGGACGAATTAACTTCAGTGCTCGCCAATTTGCGGAAAAACACGGATTGGGTCAACCCATTGCAGGAAACTTCTACGAGGCACAGTATGATGATTATGTTCCCATTCTGCACAAAAGTTTAAGCGGCTAGAATAATCTTCGTCCAGTCGTGGCAATAAAGCAAACCAGTGCACTTATTGGCACTATCAGCATAGACACTGTCTTTATCTATATCTTTATCTTTATCTAGTATGTGAGTAGTGGTCAAAAAGTGCACGGAACTGATTAGGGCCATGATGATTTGGCCGTGGTAGTCACCGGGCTGGGGGATCGATAAATAGCGAAGCCGGCGGCAACGAAATCAGAGTCACTGTCACAACGCCAGACACAGCACATCATTAGCAACATGGACACCAACGGTATCATTCCCGACATCATCGATGAGAAGCCAACGGCGAAGGCAACGGTTTCGTTCGCCTCGGGCGCTCAGGCCGAGCTCGGCAAGGAGCTGACTCCCACACAGGTGAAGGATCAGCCCACCATTAGCTGGGATGCCGAGGCTGGTGCCTTGTACACTCTGCTGATGGTAGATCCCGATTCACCCAGCCGCAGCGATCCCAAGCTCCGTGAGGTGCTTCACTGGGCTGTCATCAACATTCCCGGCAACAAGGTCGCCGATGGTCAGGTGGTCGCTGAGTATGTTGGCGCTTGTCCGGCGGAGGGCAGCGGTCTCCACCGTTATGTCTTCTTCATCTTCAAGCAGGGTGATAAAATCACCAGCGACAAGTTCATCCCCAAGTCGTGAGTAATCCCTTCCGTTCACAGTTAATCCATGCTGATGATTTACCTGTTTCTTTAGAACTCGCGAGGGTCGCCTTAACGTTAAGATTCGCGACTACATTTCTAAGCACAGCTTTGGCACTCCCGTGGCCGGCAACTTCTTCCAGGCCCAGTATGATGACTATGTGCCCACTCTTCTCGCCCAGGTCAAATAAACCATTGTCTGTCCAAATTATAAACTAATAAATTTTATACGCATTTGTCCGTAAGCAAAATCAGTTTCGCTTTTATTTTTTTCTCTTCCCACTTCTGTTATTTATCCATGAAAAAATTAGCGACGAGCTTGTTGAACTCGTCGGCATATTGCAGGTGAATGTTGTGCTTGCCATCTGGGAATTCGTGATATCGTGCCCCAGGCAATCTCTCCTTCAGCCAAGGTGCATGTTCGGCGGCAATGATGGGATCCTTCTTGCCGTAAAGTATAAACGTGGGCGCCTTCACTTGGTCCACCTCAGTGCGACAGAAGTCGCCGTCCCGCTGTGTGTGGCAGTCGACTGCGGCATCCACCCATTCCGCCCACAGCTGAGCGAAGCGTTCAACTCCGTAAACTTGTTCCATTGGCTCGCGCATGCGTGGTGACCATGTGGATACATCGCGGATCGCCAACAGAGCCTTCACCTCGGCCTCATTCAGATAAGCTCCCGCCCCCCAAATTGCCAACTTCTCCACCGATTCAGCATGACGACCGGCCAAGATTAGAGCTGTGATGCCACCATCGCTCCAGCCAAGAATCGAGAATTTGGGTCTGTCGAGAGTCCGCATTAGTTTCAAAGCTGCATCGGCATCTTCGCGGTGGTACTCCACTCCGAGCTTGCGTTGCGGTGGCACCGATTTGCCATAGCCCGGAGGATCCCACACAACAATCTTGTGATCCGGCAACAACTTCGGCAATTGCTCTATTTGCGGTTTAAAATCTGTCCAGGCCGAGCCCAGTGCACCAGGCATTAACAGCAAGCTGCGCGATCCATTGCCACATTCCACAATGTGCAAGTCACCCGTGCCCGGCACTTGCACCTTCCGCTCAGTGTGCAGAGATCTTGCAATGCGACCCGCCAGACGTCCAAGTTGAGTGCCTGTAAGCATTACGTAAGCAGCTGGAATTAGGGAAATAAACAATTGTCAATTCTTGAATTAGAGTGCACTCTAAATCTGCGCGTTTTGTCTCTTGTTTGTCTAAACACACATATACAGCTGCACCTGCCTTGTAAAGTGTTCGATAAGCGGGTTGATAAGCCGCACAGCTGTAAACGCCCGGTGACAACAGCTGGTGAGCTTTTCAATTTATTTTTTTGTTTTAATACATGCATATACGGTTGCGCCTGTTTTGTATTTTTCAAAATTTGTTCGATAAGTCGCCTACGCATACAAAAACTTAACGTTTTATTTAATAATATTTATTTTCCTCAAAAACAACGATACATTGTTCATTCACGTTATCCAACACGCTACAAAGTGGCGTACATAATCTTTTAATATACATATATGTAAATAATGTGATTGGCTAAGTTTAAATTTGAATTTAACATTTGCAAAGTGGCGCCATTCACAGACTTGAACAACAGAGCGTTAACATTACAGCAACAGCTTTTTGCTTACTAGTCGATTACAGTACAGTAAATTAGGTAATTTGATATAAAAACAAGCCGATCAGTCGAGCGGGCGCGACAGGTGGATACCCTGTGCAGGTCTTAAAATAAAAGTTTTTTAGAAAAAGTATTTTAATTATAGTGGAAGTGTTTTTATTTATGTCTACATATACATTTAAATATATCGCCGCTCGAATTAGCTTCCGGTTAAATTTAACCGGTACCCAGGCAACACCACGGTGCTTTGGCGCTCCCGTGGCCGGCAACTTCTTCCAGGCCCAGTACGATGACTATGTGCCCACTCTGCTCGCCCAGGTCAAATAAACCATTCTCTGTCCAAATTATAAACTAATACATTTTATACGCATTTGTCCGTAAGCAAAATCAGTTTCGCTTTTATTTTTATCTCTTCCCACTTCTGTTATTTATCCATGAAAAAATTCGCGACGAGTTTGTTGAACTCGTCGGCATATCGCAGGTGAATGTTGTGCTTGCCCTCTGGAAATTCGTGATATCGTGCCCCAGGCAATTTCTCCCTCAGCCAAGGTACATGTTCGGCGGCAATCATGGGATCCTTCTTGCCGTGAAGTATAAACGTGGGCGCCTTCACTTGGTCCACCTCAGTGCGACAGAAGTCGCCGTCCCGGTGTGTGTGAAAGTCCACTGCGGCATCCACCCATTCCGCCCACAGCTGAGCGAAGCGTTCAACTCCGTAAACTTGTTCCATTGGTTCGCGCATGCGTGGTGACCATGTGGATACATCGCGGATCGCCAGCAGAGCCTTCACCTCGTCCTCATTTAGATAAGCGCCTGAGCCCCATATTGCCAACTTCTCCACCGATTCAGCATGACGACCGGCCAAGATTAGAGCTGTGATGCCACCATCGCTCCAGCCGAGAATTGAGAATTTGGGTCTGTCGAGAGCCCGCATTAGTTTCAAAGCTGCATCGGCATCTTCGCGGTAGAACTCCAGTCCGAACTTGCGTTGCGGTGGCACCGATTTGCCATAGCCCGGAGGATCCCATGCAATAATCGTGTGATCAGGCAACAACTTCGGCAACTGCTCTATTTGCGGCTTAAAGTCTGTCCAGGCCGAGCCCAGTGCACCAGGCATTAACAGCAAACTGCGCGATCCATTGCCACATTCCACAATGTGCAAGTCTCCCGTGCCCGGCACTTGCACCTTCCGCTCAGTGTGCAGAGATCTTGCGATGCGACCCGCCAGACGTCCAAGTTGAGTGCCTGACAGCATTACGTAAGCAGCTGGAATTAGGGAAATAAACAATTGTCAATTCTTGAATTTGAGTGCACTCTAAATCAGCGCGTTTTGTCTCTTGTTTGTCTAAACACACATATACAGCTGCACCTGCCTTGCAAAGTGTTCGATAAGCGGGTTGATAAGCCGCACAGCTGTAAACGCCCGGTGACAACAGCTGGTGAGCTTTTCAATTTATTTGTTGTTTTAATACATGCATATACGGTTGCGCCTGTTTTGTGTTTTTCAACACTTGTTCGATAAGTCGCCTACGCATACAAAAGCTTAACATTTTATTGCTCTGCCAAATATATATATATATATATATATATATATAAATAATATTTATTTTCCTCGAAAACAACGATACATAGTTTGTTCACGTTATCCAACACGCTACAAAGTGGTGTACATAATCTTTTAATAAACATATATGTAAATAATGTTATTGGCTAAGTTTAAATTTGAATTTAACATTTACAAAGTGGCGCCATTCACAGACTTAAACAACGAGCGTTAACATTACAGCAACAGATTTTTGCTTACTAGTCGATTACGTACAGTAAAACAGGTAATTTGATATAAAAAAAACTAGCAAAAAACCCCAATTGCTCTTTTAATTCGATTTAAAATAATTTGTTTAATAACTTCTGAGTTTATTATACGATCGCGATAACACATCGGGTTCCCGATGCTTGTCAAAGCTGTAGCTATTTATAGACACTGCTATTGATGCTGATCAAGAATATATATACGGTCTTCCTTTTGAATTTTTTTTTAAATCTTCAGAGACCCTTGGTCCCTTTATAAAGTACAGGATCTAAATCGGACATCCGTGCTAAAAAAAGTGCACTTATTATTACTATTATTATTATTATTATTATTACTACATTACTTCAATTGACAAAGAGGATTTGGCCGTAGCACAGTCCTATTTCCTCAATATTACATACACATAAAATCAAATACCTAATAACTACTTTCTTTGTTTGTCCGTAATATATTTGCGTCAGATAATAGATATATATATTCTTGAACACATTGAATTTGTCTGACAACCTGGAAAGTCAAATCATTTTTTAAAATATTCAGATTTCTGGATTATAGCAATACTTCATATTGTCTAGTTTTAATGAGTCTAGCTATAAAATAAATAAACTGGCAACTCTGACAAAGTATGGCGGTGCACAATCGATATATAGTGATATATCGATGCTTCGATAGTTCTGCAATTTTCAAAAGTGTGTTCGTTGGCCAATTTTACTAAGTTCGGGGTTGAATCACCTTGTCTGTACTCGTTTCAACGCTTCTTGCATTCTTTTGTCACTGCAGCGCGTTGCAGCGCGTTGCAGCAATAAGCTTGTGCATCCAAAAGAATATTTGCGTTTTAATAGTCATAATTGTCGGCATTCTTTAACGTTCATCATGAATCGTGCAGTAACTGCGTAATGGTCAGTGCGTGCTTAAGAAAATGTGCAAAGTGACGTTATTATAATATATGTAAACGTTTTGGCCTTGCAGTGCTTGTGTAAAATTGCATATTATAAGTAAGCCCCAAGCCAAAATGTTCCCTTTACTCAATCACATGCGAGGCGCCCACACAAGAGCACACGCACATATACATGCATCAACAAATGCAAATCGAATTTGACGGCAAGCTGTCGAAGTTGTGTAGTGTATAATAAATGTCAAGGCATTTACACGGGTTGACGTTGTCGTCCCTGTATGTACGTAAATACTACATACATACATTTATCCTGTCCCTTCTAATACGCTTCGAGTGGTGCAGGTTATGAACCTGCGTGTTCTGCACTCATTACGCATGTGTGAGTGTGTGTGCGTACATACATATATACGTACATACGTATATATGTTAGTAGTACGCATACATGCCTCGTTGAAGGAAGAAAGCTTTTAATTTTTGGCATTCTGATGCCCTATAACCAAAAACAAGGTCTTTTCTATAGCATACATTTTGGGGCGAATAAGAGTACAGTTAAAACTATAAAATACAATTACCAAGTAAAAGTTTTAACAATATTAGAGCTCACTTCTCACCCACAAACTGTGGAAATTCTTGTTATTTGTCAACCTTTGACTCTTTTGTAGCGTGCGAGCTGTGTTGCCTATGCCGCATGACAGCACTCTGTGAATAAGCTGACGGAGCTTTCGTTATCCATTGGAAACACTGCGAAGAAATTAAGTTTGAAATTGCAGTTCAGTCTTGTCGTGAATGCAGCACAGATCGATATTAAAACCTGGAGCAGCGGGAAGTGTTCTAAAATAATTCGACATATAATTGTTGTATCCCCGTTTGGGTAAATTCTGCAAAATTCCCTTACAACGCTGCTTATCAAATAAAAATATACGCAAATTCAAATCATCCACATTCCTAAAGGCAAAATCAAAAATTATAAAGCATACAAAAGTGTGTTAGTAATGAAAACGAACAATTGTGTAAGCTAAATAAACTGCTTAAACCAAATCAGTTCTAAGCTGGAATCAATAGTTTAATCAAATTAGACTAATTGTTAATAACTGTGCATTAACTAATCTAGAAATTGTTATAAGTGGCCCATCAAATTATTCGTCCTAAGGATACAATGAAAATTTTCGCCTACGTGCAGTGAAAATTTTTCCGATTTTTAGTATGTACATGTACGTTGAAACGCTCGTGGGCACCATAGCAGCATCGGGTGGAGGGGGCGTCTGGCGAGCTTTTGCCACCCCTAAGGCCAGCTACTTATTGTACTGCTAACGGCTTCGTAACACGAATCAAATGGCCAAAGAAATGTGCACGCTAGTGAGCAATTTGCAAAGCATTATGCAAATTAAATGTAAAAAATGCCAAAAACTCAAAAACTATTGCAATAATAATACTAGAAAGTACAAAACAAGGCAAAACTAACATCAATAATCTAAGTTAACGGTGCGTATAAGTAACGGTAACAGTGCAACAACAGCCGCAGCCAACTTTGCTCTTCTGAGCTTTTCTCTCTTTAACTCACACACACTCCCACTCTAGGGCTCTCTTGGCGTTCTCAGTGCTCTCACGTTCGACCAACAAACAAAAGTTCAATGAAAATTACAAGCGCGGATAAAATTCCAAAGCATCTCGGCCAGTCGGTGTAGTGTAATAGTACACACCAATACAAGGACACGCGCCAGAAACAGAAAGCTGTCCAGTCAAGGACTGGAATACGTAGGCGACATTTACGTTTTACGCGCGCAACTCTGAGTGTGTTTATTGGTGTTAGTGTTAGTGTGTGTGCGTGTGCGTGTGCGTGTGTGTGAAGCAAGTGAATGAGCGCGCCAAGTGCAACATATCAGAATTACAGCGATAGAGATAGAGATATAGATATCAATATAAATATATACACGTATATCCTTCAAGGACTGCAGAAACTATGCATTTGAGGCCATGACAGCCCATAGCATTGAGAACGCCCACAAAATGGACAGCGATTACGCCGCCCACGAGCTGCTGTCCAATAATATTAAATATAAAAATAATAATAATAATAATAAAAATAATACGCTGTTGATATCCGACGATAATAATAGCACGCGGCTATTGCCCGAGCCAGTTGAATCACCTACCAAAGCCTGCTCCTCCGACTTACTGTTCAACAAGGCGCGTCGCCGGCGAAGAGAGGTTCCCGATGAACGCAACCTGCGCTCAGAGCACTCTCCTCTTCGTCCTCGTCCACGTCCTCGTGCTCGGCCACCTATAATGATTGAGTACCGTCGTTCATATCGAGTGCTGATTGTGACAGCTCTCCTGGTCAGTCTGGTGGCCAGCTTTATAACGATCAGTGCTGGCTTTCCGCTCGACGGCTCGCAGAGCTCATTCTACACCTTTCGCAAGTGGTACACTGGCCTAAACGGCACCCTGGAGCTGGAGTTTAAGACGGAGCAGCCCAATGGCCTGGTACTCTATACGGACGATGGCGGCACCTATGATTTCTTTGAGCTCAAACTGGTTGAGGGAGCACTGCGTCTGCGCTATAATCTCGGCGGAGGCGCCCAAATCATAACGGTTGGCCGTGAGCTCCATGATGGCCATTGGCATAAGGTGCAGGTGCTGCGCAATGATGACCAGACCTCGTTGATTGTCGACGGCGTCTCCCAGCAGCGTTCTACCAAGGGCAAGGAGTTCCAGTTTGGCAAGTTTGCCAGCAACTCGGATGTATATGTTGGTGGCATGCCCAATTGGTATAGCAGCAAGTTGGCTCTGCTGGCCCTACCCAGTGTCATCTTCGAGCCACGCTTCCGTGGCGCCATTCGCAATCTCGTCTATGCCGATCAGCCAGGTGGCACTACCAGGCGACAGGAAATGAAGCAGCCTCGCGACATCAAATGCGGCGATGCGCCCTGTGACCATGGCGAGATGCCACCCCGCGAAAGGGGATTGAGGGTGAGTTTCTTCGATAAAGATTCACATTTCCAGTTAAGTTGTTTACTTAGTTAGTTAAGTAAATGAAGGGAATACGCGAAGAAGAACTTTCTTATTGTACTGCTTGAGTGTAATGAATCCGTGTGTTTTAACACGAGTTTTTCCATTAGAGGTAATTAGAGGATTTAAGGTTATGTTAAAAAAAAAAGTAATTTTGTTCCCACAGGGTTATAATAGGGCTGAGTTTCTGCGATAGAGATAGATAAATATAAAAGTTAAACTTTTTCCCCTCAATCTGTTTACTTAGTTGGTTTAATAATAGACGGCATTGCCTGCGAGCTGCATTTTCTTTTTAAAGGTTATGTTGAACAACTTTCTTTTCCTACTGCTGGAAGATAATAAAATTGGTTATTTTAACTGGACTGCTTTAAAATGAAATAGGATTAGTTAAAATACTTCCCTTTTAACTGTTTGCTGAATTAATTAGGTAAAAGATGGTTTTTCCCGTAAAAAGCTTTTACTTATTTAAGGTTATCTTGAACTTCAGGACTTTTGAGGAGAATTTTAATTTATTCCTCTGAGTTAAATAAGATAGGCTCAGAAATATTATCCTAAACTAATAAGTTAAAGATTACTTTAAGGCTCACTTTTCATAGTCGGTATAATAAGACTGTGTGATTTAACAACTTCAGCAGATTGACTTAAAATATTTCCTCTTAAATTATTTAATAAATTGGTAAATTAAAAGTTGTCCTTCCCGAGAAATGCTACTTCTTTTAGGGTTTGTTAAAGAAGGCAGGATTTATTAATAGACTTCTGCGCTTAATCATTTCAGGGTGTTAAGGGCGGAAACACAACCGATGCCTGTGAACGTAATGATCCCTGCCAGCATGGTGGCATATGCATATCCACTGATTCCGGTCCAATTTGCGAGTGTCGTAATCTGGAGTACGATGGCCAGTACTGTGAGAAGGAGAAGGCGCCATCGGAGGCAACGTTCCGCGGTACACAGTTCCTTTCGTACGACTTGGGCCAGACGGGCGCCGAGCCAATTGTCAGTGCCCAAGATGCGATCTCCTTCTACTTTCGTACACGTCAGCCAAATGGACTGCTCTTCTACACGGGCCATGGCACCGACTATCTTAACTTGGCGCTGCGCGACGGAGGCGTGTCGTTGACCATGGGCCTGGCCAATGGGAAGCAGGAGATGCACATCAAGCCATCAAAGGTGCGCTTCGATGATCATCAGTGGCACAAGGTGACCGTGCATCGACGCATTCAGGAGATCTCGTCCATAACCAGCTTCTGTCGGGTGCGTATATCCATTGAGTTTCCATAGGGTGAGGGATTTACTTATGATGATTCCATTGACAGCTCGTCACTGTGGTGGATGATGTTTACACGGATCACTCGCACATTGCCGGCAAGTTTACCATGTTATCCTCCTCCCGCGTCTATGTCGGAGGTGCTGTCAATCCGCGTGCTTTGCTCGGCGCTCGAGTTCACAACAATTTTGTGGGTTGCCTGAGGAAAGTGGAGTTCTCGGCGGACACACTGAACTTGAATCTCATTGATTTGGCTAAAAGCGGTTCGAAGTTAATACAGGTAGCCGGCAGCTTGGAATACCAATGTCCTAGCGGTGATCCTCAGGATCCGGTTACATTTACTACACGGGAATCGCACTTGGTAAGTGAATTAAAGTAATTAAAATTTTTCTATTCCAAAGTTGCCTGGATTACAGGTGCTGCCGCCGTGGGAGACGGGCAAACAGAGCTCGATAAGCTTTAAGTTCCGAACCAAGGAACCCAATGGTATCATTATCCTGGCCACTGGCTCAAAGCAGCCGCGTGCCAAGAACGTAAGCGAACCAACTGGTCAAAATGCATACAGAATTGTGCTAATTCATTAATGTTATCCACAGCCCGTGCTGATTGCCATTGAGCTGCTCAATGGTCACATCTATATACATCTGGATCTGGGATCGGGCGCATCAAAGATACGCGCCTCGCGACGTCGAGTCGATGATGGCGACTGGCATGATCTCATCCTGCGTCGCAACGGTCGCGATGCCAAGGTGGCTGTGGATGGCATTTGGAATGATTTCCGCACTCCTGGCGATGGCACCATCCTCGAGCTGGACGGTCACATGTATGTGGGTGGCGTTGGGCCGGCTTACAACAGCGTCGCCTGGCCAGCGGCCATCTGGACGGCGACTCTGCGACAGGGATTTGTGGGCTGTTTGCGTGACCTCGTGCTCAGCGGCAAGGCGATCGATATAGCTGCCTTTGCACGCGTGCAGGATTCAGGTACATACACATACATATCTAGAGTATAATTATTGTAGCGGGTATTGTAAATTGTTCACGAAGTGTGTAACGCTCGCCGTTTGAATTAGGAATACTTACTTATCATATTACTTATCAAGACGAGCTGATTCGATATAGTCATGTCCGTATGTTAGTCTGTTCCTATGCAAAACTTATCTCTCAGCTTAAAGCTTTGTTGATGAAACTTGAAGCAAGTTTGTCTTATGTCGGAATCGGTTGGATTTGATCACTATTATTAATATTATATAGTGTCGGTTATTTAATTACTATAGAAACAAACGGAGGCAATTAATCGTTTGCATACATATAAACCAACTATAAATTTAAAATAATATACTATATGTATTTTATTTTAGTTATTAAAACACTAATAACTATTAAAAGTGGTCCGCAAGGGTACCAATGCTTTGGTGTGCCGAAGATAACTTTACCTTCTTGTTAAATATGCCTTTAATTATTGGGTCTATTTTGAGCAATGACTTGACCATGTTTTTCTGCTTTTTGCAGCTTCTGTGAAACCTTCGTGCCATGTACAGGCAAATGTTTGTACTGGCAATCCCTGCCTGAATGGTGGCACCTGTCTCGAGGGCTGGAATCGACCCATTTGCGACTGCTCGGCCACACTCTACGGAGGACCGACCTGTGGAAGGGAGCTGGCCACATTGGCCTTTAATGGTAGCCAACACATGACCATTTGGCTGGCCAATGGCCAAGGCACTAAGACGCAAACGGAGGAGCTAATCATACGTTTCAAGACATCACGTCCGGCTGGCTTGTTGCTCTTGACCAGCGCCGAATCCAATTCACCGGATCGACTAGAGATTGCCCTGGTGGCAGGTCGTATACGCGCCAGTGTTCGGCTCAGCGATCGGGAAAAGGTAAAATAATCGTAGTTAGAAATATATACATACATACATATATATATATATACACCTCTGTGTATATGTATACTGCTGCACAATTAACAAATGTTTGCTCAATTCTCGACAGAACCTGCTCGCTGGCCAGTCGGTGCTCAATGACAATAATTGGCATACCATACGATTTTCGCGCAGAGCATCGAATCTGCGTCTACAAGTTGACGGGGCTCCCCCCGTCAGGGGTATGTTATGTATGTATCAACAGCACATCTATTGCCCTACTACGTGTCGTGCCGTGTCGTTTTTTTAAAAAAGGAAACTCCCCATTCTCGAGTCTCCTGCTATGCATATACTAAGTTTATATACTTATGTCATATCAATGATTGTTAGTTTTCAATTTCAAGTGCTTCCAAGCGCAATAAACAAGTTCAAGGCCAGTTAAGTTCAGCCGAGACCAAAGATTAATTAAATATACATATGTATATACATATATAATAGACCCTCCCCCCTTATCCCCTTGTCTAAAGGTGTGTGAAGGTGCTAGGAAGTCTAAAGAATTCTAAAACGAAAAAAGAAGATTGAAGCAGCGGTTTTTGAGTTTTTCTTAAAAGTTTAACTTTTGATTTGAGAGCTTTTCAGTTAACTACAATTAACACACACACACACACACATACAACAATAAATACACATACAAGCACACACATTGATAACGGAAAATACAAAATGAAGAAAAAGAAAAAGAAAAACTAAAAGCAAATGCTACATTTAATATACCTTTGGTTTTTTCCACTGAAATTTTTTCTCATACAAATTCACGGCATTTGGAAAACATGAATAGCTGAGATTTGAGATAGATTTGAACATCACATACTCGTACTCGTACTCGTACTCGTACTCGTAAACTCATTCAATCACATTCACAATAATCAAAACACCTCAAAAAAATACTCGTACATTGTAAGGCTCTTTCACCTAATTAATTACTTAATTAATTAACTTTCAACTCAACTTTTCCACTCCATTTAATTGCTTTGTTGTGTTTTTCATTTCATTGATAAAAAAAAAATATTGAAAGATTCTTCGTTAAGACTTGCCAATTTGAATAATTATTAATTATTATATTAACTTGCCAATTTCCAATTTCATTATACTTACATAAAAAAATATATCATAATTAAACAATTCATTTATTTGACTCTCGTTAGTTATTTGAGACTTTTTCAAACATCTTGATGTTGTGTTTTCATTTGCGATAACTCTATTCTGAACCCCCCGCCCCAACCCATAAACTACTATACTATTACTATGTATGATTTTGCGATAATCCGAATGAAAAACACCCAGAAATCAGCGAGAGTGTGCCAAACAGTTAATAAATAAATATATATAGATATGTATGTGCCACAGACAAGACAAAAAGTATTCGAACAGGTGTACAGCTGCTATAAATCGCATTGAATGTTATACATAAATACTATTTGTATCAAATTTGATTGTCTTGTACATACTGTATTGTTATGTCCATGATAAATGATATCATATTGAAGTACTTTCTTTCAATTACTTTGGATTACTTTCGTTTCTCACTTGATGTTGTGTGACAAACGGAATTCATGTCAACATCAAGCGTTGTAAATTACTTTTTATTTCATTTTCGCTTATGATTTGTACTTTAATTTAATAGAATTTCCATGTAAATATACTACATTTAAAAGATTTGTACTTGCAGGCAGTTTTTCACAAAAAAAAAACAAGCAATAAGTTTGTGTGTCTCTAAATAACAAATTAAACGACACGTGTGGTTTGTGAACAAGTTCGTTTCAGGAGTGTGTAATTAAAGCATATTTTTATACTTATATACTACTTTAGAGAACAACAAGCATAACATAAACAACAGCAATAATAACAACAACAGCAAGTACTTTTCGTAGTTCTACTATTAAAAAAAAAATGTCAATTGCAAATGCAAATGCAAATGCTTCTTATCACAAATTGTGATCTTAATAACCTTTTCTATTTCTAAATGCAACAACAGCAACAAAAGCGAAAAGCCAAAAAGCGAAAGCGAATGAGAAGAAATAAACATCGTAAATAATTTCAATTGTTTTTTGTGAGGCGAGAGCAAAAAAAAAATCGACACGCAAGAACTCGGTGAAACATTTTTTTGCCAAATCGCTCGATAAAGTCAGCTCAAGGATGCAAGCGCGTGACAGAAAAGAAAAACGAAACGAAACGAAAGAAAAAAGAAAACCAAATGAAAATGAAATTGAAAATGAAAAAGAAAAAGGCACGCGAGTCGCGACTTATTGAGACGAGAAGGCAAAACAATGTTTGGAAGCACCCAGGGCTGTAATTTTGCACCATTTAATATGTAATTAGCTTTGTGTTAAGTAAACTATGTACTCGTTAACAACAATAAGAACAACAATAACCGCAACTAAGCGTGCCCAAAACGTACAAATTAGTTTCGTGTAATTTTGTGTAAGTGCAACTTGGCCGACAGCCGACAACCGACATTGGTAACCACATGGCCTGCTTTTGGGCCATGTTGGCTGCTCGTCTTGCCTGCGTTTAGGCCGGCCATACACTTCGCACACACGCACACTCAGATATTTGCTGCACCACGGTTGTTATGTACGCGCACTCACACCAATTGCACACACACACGCACACACACCCACACTCTCTCTCACACACACACGTCAGAGTTTGCATGTGCGCACCAGAAATGAAATGAATAAAGCAAACAAAATTAATAACTTTTGAATAAATAAAATGAAAATCGCATGACTTGCTGTCACATGCTACAACATTCTCTACGATTAGCTCAATCTATCTTTCACACACACACACACTCTATCTCTCTCTCTCTCTCTATAGAATTATAGAAAAAGTTTGGCACAATTCAAAGTACTTATAACTACTTACATACATATGTAAATGCGGCTAATTATATGGCTGACAAAACAATTGCAACAATTGTGTCCCACAACGCTTTTCACCTTCACTCTGTCTCTCTCTCTTACTCTCTCTGTCACTCACTCACTCACTCGCATTCTGTCCTTCGCTGTCTGTCCCACTATCGCTTATTTACAGCCATATTTGCATGTTCAGATATGTCAATCGTTCCCACGCTGAACCACGCGTCGTATGCGCAATGTAGTCGCTGCTCATTGGAGTCAAATGCACAATTACTCGTATAAGTTAGACGTAGACAAAAAAGCACAAACTTGCGACTCTCTTTAGGCCATACACACACACACACACACACATCTACACACACTCACATACATAACATAACATTTACTAAACAAATTACCAATCGATGTTTAGTTTCAATGTCGTTGAAGAGCAGCAAAAAAATTGACTTAATTTCTGTTTGATTTTCCTTTTCTTTTTCCTTTTTTTTTTGGTATTATTTATTTAGTTTATGAGTTTGGCGTTTAGGTAAGAATACAAATAAAAAAGTTAACCAATTAATTTGAAATCGTTGTCATTGTTGTAGGCGTCTAGTTGCAAAGTAATCGTATTCTTGATTTCTTTCAGTTTTTGTTGAGTTATTCTATCAAGCAATGCACCTATCGAATAAAAAAAAAAGTCACCGCTACAGTAATTACTCGTAAAAGAGAATGTATCTCACACACCAAAAAAAAAAAAAATATATATATAAAGTATTATAAACTTATCAACAACTTACAACAAAAAATGGCAATGTACGCATATATACATCTACTCTGTATGTATGTGTGTAGATATCTGTACTACGCACCCAATACTTGACTCTTACTTATTTATCTAATTATCTAACTACACTAGAGATTCTCTTCATTAAGTTACTTTCATTGTTTTGATCGAAAGTCGCATCAAATGCGCACAAAACATTTTCTCAGTTCTCAATTTTTCATTTGATACTCTACTACTACTACTCTTTCTCTATATACTCTATCTACTACTTACTAATATACACCGGCATATATATTTAGGCATATATATGAATATATATCTATATATGTAAATTATCGTATAACTGCACCTTTCTTTAGTATGTACTCAAAAGCTGCATTGACAACAATTCTAGACACTGTCAAGTGACAGACACCAAACAAGTACAGCAACTGCTTGAAATGAATTGATTATGAATCGAAATACTACTCGTACTTAGTTCAATGTATAATCAACTACTACTATATACTCGTACTTACTATACTTATAATACTACTTAATATTTCAATACATATACTCGTATGCGTATGTGCTTCTTGTAACTAACAATAAAAATAAAAAAAATACATTCGTTTGTCACCACAACAACTCTTAAGTACTGTAACTTTAATCCTTAACCAATATCCATCTATCCATATAACCAACTATCCATATATTCATATATATATATACGATATGCCAATGTTAACGGTACTTTGCCTAGTCTAAATATTAGAAGCAAGCCCAGGCTGGCACATTCCCCATGCCCTTAACCCCCTTGAGCTTTATCGATCTATGCTGTATTCTTTGCACAGCTGAGACAATCCTGGGACGCCACAGTACCATGGAGATACGTTCGATCCATTTGGGCGGTCTCTTCCATGCCGAGGAGGAGATACAAATGACCTCAACGATGCCGAACTTTGTGGGACAAATGCAGGGTTTCATATTCAATGGACAGCGGTAAGTGAACACTTTTCTTCTAATCTACAGTTGATGCTCATCCCTTTGGGTTTCCCATCCCAGCTATTTGGATATCGTCAAGTCTCTGGGACCAGAGTTGTCGGCGTTGCCGAGTGCCACCTTCAAGCTGACAGCAAGATTCGTCAATTCACCGTCTGGACAACCGTATCATGCTGCCACCTTTCGCTCCAAGCACTCCTACGTGGGTCTGGCCATGCTCAAGGCCTACACGAGCATCTCCATAGACTTCCGCTTTAAGACCGTGGAACCCAACGGCCTGTTGGTCTTCAATGGAGGCAGGCGTAATGATTTCGTGGCTGTGGAACTCGTAAATGGCCACATCCACTACACCTTCGATCTGGGCGATGGGCCAGTCACCATGCGGGATAAATCTCGCATTCACATGAACGACAATCGCTGGCATCAGGTCAGCATTCGTCGCCCTGGGCCCAAGACGCACACTCTGACCGTGGATGATTCCTTTGAGATTATCACGCTGGCCGGCAACAACATGCATCTTGAACTGGCGGGCATACTTTACATCGGCGGCGTCTTTAAGGACATGTATTCCAAGTTGCCGGGATCGATATCATCACGTTCCGGCTTCGAAGGTTGTCTGGCTTCATTGGACTTGGGAGATACCTCGCCGTCCCTAACCAGCGATGCGGTTGTGCCCAGTTCTCTGGTTGTCAGCGGCTGTGAGGGACCCACCAAGTGCAGCCAGAATGCGTGTGCCAATCGTGGAATCTGTGTCCAGCAATGGAATGCCTATGCCTGTGAATGCGACATGACCTCGTACACGGGACCGACCTGCTATGATGGTGGGTGCAGTTCATCCCTTGGGTAGCAAATGCTGTCTGTTTTTTAGACGCTTGCAGAGGTCTTTGTCACGAAATGTGTAATGCAGTAAGGCGGTAGACCCTATAAAGGGTATATATTCTTGGTCAGACAGACAACTGAGTTGGTGTAGTCAATTTCGTATGTACTTTAAGCAAGCTAGTGTCTTGGTTTTAACGGAAATTGCTACAAGTCCGTGTTTGTGGTACATACACTATATATGAGTCGGAACTAGGCGGATTGGATCACTTTAAGCCATAGAAACGATCGGTCGAAAATCAACATTTAGTAAGAAAAACCTTTTAGTTACAAATTATGCATTAGGTGATGTCATATACATCCTAACCAAGGACTTATTTAAATCGGATTACTATATATATAGCTGCTCTTGAGATTTCTTTACCAAACTCATGGAATATGTGTTGGATATTGTCTTTGGGGGATAGGAACGATCAGTCAAAGATTGATTGATTACAAGACTGATATTAAGTCTTTGTCGTGCTAAACATATCCTCCCATTCTTGTTCTATCTTGCAGAATCAATTGCCTATGACTTTGGAAACAACAAGGGCATGGTACAGTACAACTTCCCGGAGAATACACAGGCAGATACCGAGGAGGACAACGTTGCACTGGGCTTCATTACAACCAAGCCGGATGCGGTGTTGTTGCGCATTGAAAGTGCTACCACACAGGATTACATGGAACTGGAAATAGTCGAGGGCAATATCTTTATGGTGTACAACATTGGGAGTGTAGATCTGCCGCTGGGCGAGATTGGCACCAAGGTCAACGACAATGTCTATCACGTGGTGCGTTTCTCACGCAAAGGAGGCAATGCCACACTTCAGCTGGATGACTACAATGTCCAGGCCGTGACTCCGCAGGGTAAGATACGGCCTGTGAACCGTTATGCACTGTTAACTGATGTAATTTGAATTTTCGATTAGGCCACCACTCGACCGTGTTCAATACCATGTCGAATATCCAAGTGGGAGGCAAGTTTAGCCGCAACGGTCGCACTAGGATCGAGCGTCCGTTTGCCGGTGTCATTGCAGGTTTGTCGGTTAACAAGCTGCGCATTCTGGATTTGGCCGTCGAGCGCGATCCCCATATCACCATACGAGGAGATGTTCAATTGGTAACTGGAGTATTAGATAGAAATGATCTGCAGAGAATGCAGCAGGTTAGGGAATTTATTTGAAATTTTATTTGAATTCCTCTCTCAACTTTCAACTTTCCAAGTATTTTTCTCATCGTAAAAATAAAACAACGTTTATTCAAAATTCTTTCTTTAATCAATCCAAAAAAAAAAAAAAAATTAAATCTAAATCAAAGAATATCGTATATAATAATCAGCTTCATTCGCAATGTGAAACTCTTTTTCCCAATTTCCGATTTGATTGTAAAAATCGATTAAATTCTGGGGAAATTTGGTTTAGCATTTAAAAAAGAATAAATAAAAAATCAAAGTATTAGCTAATTTTAAATGTATAAACTAGTGTAAATGCCAAAGTTATTATTTACTTAATTTATTTATTGTCAGTGACGTAATCGCTTTTAACCAGCACCAGCAATTAATCCCTCCAAAGAATTTAAGCCCACTAACCTCAGCTATATTTGACATATTTAATTAATTATTTATTCCTTGACGCACAGCATAATGCAATAATCAAATTGTGAATATACATTATACAATTATAAACCATTAACTAATACAAATATAAACACTGAAATCCTCACACACACACACACAAATACCTACAAAAGTATTTAACAAATGCATATAGTTTTGTATTCGGTTTATTTGCACTTTCATTGTACTCGTAATTCAACCATTTTTTGAGCGCACTAATGCTGCATGACTCTACACATTAATTAGCACATAAATAAACGAAACTAATACTAGAATAAACACACATACACACACATACAAACATGATGCTTCACTCACAAATATTTAGAACAATTAATAATTCTATATGCAATACATTTTTATGAACTTTGGTGTATTTCCATATAACTTGAATTCTTTCTTTTAAGCGAATAATTCAATAAATGCCAATTTGTAACTAGAAAATTGCTAATAAGTATGCTTTTTATACCCTGTATGGGTATATTAAGTTTGTTAAAAATATGTAACATGCAAAAGAAAGCGTAGTCGATCCCATAAATGGTCAATAGCCAAGTCGATATAGCCAGTCCGTCCGTCCGTCGGTCGGTCCGTATGAACGAAGGTATCTCCGAGATGGTAAGAGCTAGAAGCTTGAACTTGTTCTCAAAATTCTGCAAATATTTGCAGGCAGATCAAGTTTGGATTTTTCTTTGGATGCCACGCCCACTTCCGCCTAAAAATTAAAAAAAATCTCATAACAAAAGCAGTTTTGCAGCTAGAGACTTGAGATTTGGCCAACATGTTGACTATGTTGGGGTAAATGTGTCCAGAAACTTTCATCACGATGCCACAAGAGAAGTACATTTGAGCGGGTTCCTGTAGAACCACAGGGTATACTACGGTCGGGGTCTCGACTGTTCGGCTTGTTAAAGTTCGAAACGACTGCTGTATTATATTAACATAAATAAATATTAAAATTAAAAAAATATATTGATATCTTGCACATATAAGAAATTACCTAAATTCTCAAGAAGAATGTTGTATTTGCCACAAAATGAGTGGTTCACACCTACGCACACACACACACACATATATACACTATTATCACATACTTCAAATGCACTTACTAATACCTAATACTACTCGTAATACAGTTAACATTCACTAAAAACATTCAATAACCGCTTTGGCAAGTTCGCGTTAGATCAACTGAAGTAAAATAGACTTTGAATTCTACTCGACAGACGCCAGCGAGTGGTTATCCGGGCGCACTAGATGATCTGATCTTCTCCGGAGCGGGATCCGGATGTCGCGGCGACGATGAAGACGAATGCACGCCGCCCTTCGAGTCGGGCAGTGGAGATGATCTCATAACGCCCGTCTATGTGCCACCGACAAAGCAGACGACAACCACACAGCAGGGCAACAGTCTCAGTGTCGATCGCAACAACAACACGAACAACAGCAACAACAATGCCACAGAGCGTGCCTGCGATGATGAGGATTGTGTCCATGGATCTGGGGATTATGGCGAGACAACGGAACAGTTCACTGCGACGAGCACGGCAAAGGCTGCAGGTGAGTGGAGAACAATCTAAATAATTTATATTCGTTATCTTTTGTTTTTGTTTTTGTTTTTTGCCAATGTGGTGTCATGTTGTCATTGACATTTGCATTACAACACACACACAAAAACAAACACCCACCACACACACCGAGATCATCAGACATTTTTAGCGAAAAAGAAATACTTGAGCCCGTTTTTTCATAGTCGAGTTAAATTAGTATAACTGAGAGATATTTTTGCATTTGTCATAGACATTTTATGTCAAAATATCTATCAGTTAGTTATGAGAGAACTTAATTAGACTTTGACAAAATGGGCCAGTTTGTAATGAATAAGTAGAAATAGCGCTGGGTTTTTTACACATACATACATATGTAAATAGTTAGTACATACATGCATACACCCACACACACACAAAAATACATATATACGAAAGTTTGTTTGTATATTTGTGTCTAGTTAAGCCGCTTTTAGTCTCAATGTTTCTTGTTAGCGAATTCGTTCTCTGGGTTTTTGTGCGCACCTAGAAGTATGCAACGCTTTTTGAAAACGCTTTTTTAACGCAAGTGCCAAAAGTACACAGTACTAGCAGTACTCTAACTGTACATATATAAACATATAATCTACTATATCAAAATCGTCTAGTTTGCAAAAAAATAAATACACTCACTCCACAGACATTGATCAGACCAATTCAATCCAAACTTTCAGCTCAGTTCAAATCCCCAATCGAAAATCAAAAAAACCTCAAAATATCAAAATATCAGCCTCACTCTCGTGTCATCTTCTCAGCCTCAGATCAGCGCCATCCATTCAGTTGTTGATGATGCTTCCTTCTAAAGTAATTTGAACTGACAATGAGTACGCCTTATGTGTCTCTTTCAGAATGTGAACACATCTTCATATTTCTGACTGTGATTGCGCCTTGGATACTCTGTAAATTTACATAAGCCAACTGAAATTACAACAAAGAAACGTCTGTCTCTAGCAATGCACTTAGGCTAAGCTCCTAAAGTATTTACATATTTAGATACAGATACAGATACAAATATCTGAGCAATTACCACCAACAAAAGCGACATGCATAATTATAATAATGTTAAAAGAAAAAAAAAGAAGCAATATGATAACGGCAACAACTACAACAAGAACAACAACAACAACAAATTCAATTACTCCTACAACTAACAACAACAACAAGAAACAACACAGCGATCATTAAAGTGTGCACGTAAAGCGTTTGGGGAAGGAAGTCATATCAGATATATAGACAAACTATATATATATATATGTATATATATATATATATATATATATATATATATGTGTATTTATGTGTATACTAGTAGTATTACCTGTCGAGAAAATACTCGTATTTTTGCATAGTTTATTTACTGTATTTACATACATACATAGCTTACACTTATACCTATGTTTGCTGTGCCTATATATTTACTATAAATATATATGTATATGTATTCCAATTGTACATATCACAAGCAGTCGAAGCACAGCATATCTCTCTCAATATCTCTCTCTATCTATCTATCTATCTACCTGTCTCTTACTTTATGTTCAATAAACTATGATAATTAATTGCAAGCGGCATAAGTAATGTATTTTGTCGGGTGGGGCACACACACACATACACTTGCACACACACACACACACACACACACTTGTAGAGAACTAGATAAAATAAAACACTAAAAACTGCTGCTAACCACTTGCAGAGTCCAATAACGAGCTGGTAACCGTATCGACAACAGGACGCAGCAGCGATGTCACCACGGAGCAACAACAACACATCAGCAGCAGCAGCAGCAGTAGCAGCATTAGTAGCAGCAGCAGCAGCAACAATCTGGGCGGCAGCAGCACCAGCAGCAGCTATATGACAACCATGTCGAGTGCCGGCAGCAGCAGCACATCTTTCAGCCAACCGAGCACCACCAGCAGCATGGGCACCTCATCCACACCCCGCACCACCAGCAGTTCCAGCACATCGACAACAACTACGACAACAACCACGACAACTACAACGCCAGTGCCGGAGATACGCACCACTGTGACGGAGCGTGAAACTACCCCGGATATCTATGTGGCAATAGGTGGTGGAATTGGCGGAATCGGAGTCGGAGGCGGTTCCAATCGGGACCATGAGCGCATACAGTTGCCCGATGATCATCAGTTGCCGCCAATGCCGCCGCCATTGCCGCCACAGCCAGATGCACCGCCTTACGGTCCCTACGGTGGCAACACCTACAACAGCAATGTGAACAACTATCGACCCAAGGGCAAGGGTGGACGCATCAACTCCATTGAGGAGGAACGCACGGCGATGATCATTGGCATTGTGGCGGGCATATTGATAGCCGTAATCCTTGTAATCTTGCTCGTTCTCTGGCTCAAATCGAACGGTGATCGTGGCTACAAGACGGAGAGTGAAAAGGCCGCTGCGTATGGCTCCCACAATCCGAATGCCGCCTTGTTGGGCAATACCAGCACCAATGGCTCGTATCATCAGCAGAGGCAGCATCATCAGGCAGCTGGCGGTGGCATGCAGGCGGCCCAACATCACGCCCAGCAGCACCAACAGCAGCAGTTGCAACATCACAATGGACACAACAACGGTGGCGGTGGCGGTGGCGGTGGCGGTATTGGTGGTGGTGGTGGCATGATGTCTAGTGGCAGCGGCTCCCTTGGCTACGGCAGCGATGGACGACCACAGATGGCGGGTCTTGTCCAGCCGAAGGCAAAGAAACGTGACTCCAAGGATGTCAAGGAGTGGTATGTCTAAGGAACGTAAGAAACGTGCAACAAATGAACAGCGTCAAATTAGCAATAAACACATATGTACACACACGAACATACATACATACAGAAAGAAGGAATATTTATTTTATTTATCAACCTCATGGCGTTAATTAGACACATTGACAAAGTGTACAAATGACGGATGGATAATAAGCGGATACCGCCCAGATTGGTTTGTTGAGGCAATAATATTAGCACACACTCACACTCAAATACTTTAGCTGCATATGCATTAAGTTTTAAAGGCATTGAATCTAGCTGGCCGAAAACTACAGCATAAACAAAAACAAAAACTATATAAATAATTATAAATTTTGAGCAAAAATTATGCCTAAGAAATTATAGCTTCGAACTCAAGACTTGCTAATGAAAAGAAAAAGAAAACAAAATTGAACTATCACAAGATGCAGCACATATATATATATATATATATATATACACACAATATGTATATTATATCATTATGTTAAAGTAAACAAATTATGCCACTAGCCAATCAAATAATTGTGTATAATATTTCGCTACAAAAGTATAAGACAGAAAGTGTTTTTTGCGGCAAATCGAAAGATGAATAATAATTCTATACGGCAAATTATACAAGCATACAAGCAAAAAGTTAGCGAAAATTCAATGTAAACGTAATTAAAACTTACTTATAATAAATACTTATACACATACTAATATATATTATATACATACATACATACTATATATAAATACATCAAATTCTTTAAGCAGTTTCTGTTTGTTGCGTGAACAGCGTGTAAAGTTATCAAATGTGGTGCTGTAATCTAATGAAAGTCGCAGGCAGCGTACAATTTAATGCTATTTATTATAGTAATCGTAATGAAAACACTAATGAAAACGATAATGCTAATCCTAATGAAAATAACAATGAAAACGATAATGAAAATCCTAATGAAAATAATAATTAAAACAAAACAACAACAAAAAGCAAAACAATGATAAAATGCAAGAATCTCTGCTAATTAATTGTTTAATTGAATTGAAACTGGCTTTAATTAGTTAATTGAAATATGTATGATGAGAAATGAAATGAGAACACACAACTGTAGAACCCTCTGCTTTAGTTGAATTATTATAATATACTCTATATATCCATATATATGTATATTGTATGTAACTGCGATTTCCTCGTTTGCGTGCTCCAAACTCAATATATTGAGTTCACCAAGCGAAAATGATTTTTGTTGTAAAAAACCCAACAACATATATACTTTTAATACTATGTATATGTATTTGAGACTATATACTGTCATAGATATTCTCTATGCAGTATGAACTCGGACATATCAATTAACAAGACACCAACTCTCACACACACACACAAACACACAGACATGACACGCGACACTGAAGCGAACCTACCTAGCTTTTTTACAAAATGTGAGCGAAAATTACTTTACAGCTAAAAAAAAAAAAAGAAGAAACGAAAAATTTAAAAAGAATATGAAAACGAAATCAAGCAACAATTTTACAGTATTAGAGCCGCTTTATGCGTATTTTTCGAGGCTTACGTGACGTATACACAATCAGCAGCTGCAACTAACAATAAGACAACTCACACAGACACACAGACACACAGCACACACACACACACGAACACCACACACACATTCACCAAGTTATACATTTAATTTAACATTTATAATCAGAAAATATCTGTTTAAAGCGCTTTCTATGATTTTGCTGCTATTCCTAAACAATTTTACATACTTATGATGGACGCACACATATACACACACACACAAACAGACACACACATACACACACAACCACACACACACATCCATGTACTTATTAGCTGAATTGTTTTATTCATTCTTATCCTGAATTCCCCTTCAATCAATCGACGGTTTATACCAATATCGAATGTACTATTTATGCATATATGTATATATTTACATATACATATGTATAACTAACACTTAACTACATATATATACTGCATTTCAACAAGTTTTTTGATATATTTTCGAGTGTTTTGAAACCTCAACTTGTATACAACCGAAATACCACATGACAAACTAGCGAATCTAGCAAATGGACACTTAGGACAATTACAAACAACAACAAAAAACACACACAATACAATGCACACATATTTATACATATACTATATACTATACAAAAACGACAAGGAAAGAAAAAACAAAATCCAGACTTACCTACTAATACACTCATACATACTCTACTCTTTATATATATACTTATACATACAAAACAAGCATACATACATACATACTATATACGATATAATGTAAAATGAATTATTATTATTATAATTATTATTATTATTATTATGTATTACGAGTACGTCCCTTCGATTTGATAATTAATTGATAACAAACTTCAAACGCTGTTGATTACTAATTAAAAATCCCACTTAAATAAAAGAGATATGTATATGTAACAAACACTCTCCAATGGCTACGACAAATTTCCATTTCTATCTTCACAATGTTAATGCTGCACAAGGAAAACTCTGCATTTAAAATAAACCACAAAGTTTATTCATTTCGATTGAAATTTAACTCAAAACTTTTGCCTTGCGATTCTTAAAAAAAAGTGCACACTAAAACCGAAAACTAAAAGAAAAACATATTTAACTTATTGAAAATTCTACACGCCATGCAAATTGTTTAAAGCCAATATTAGAAAAAACAAAACAAATTCAATGCAGATCCCAATTGAATAGATTGATTAATGTGTTATGTGTATGATAAACATAAATGATAAGAGGCAAGGCAAGTACGGTTAGTATAATGAGTAACAGTAACTTAGTTAAAGCATGTAATAGTTGAATGGACATAGGAACAGATAAATGCGAATGAAATGCAAACAATGTATCAATACAACTTAAACTTACACACATACATATTTACATACATGTGTGTATGTGTGTATGTATCTATTTAGGCTTAATATCATTGTTATCTAATATATATACATATATATATATATATACGAAATCAACATAAACCCAAAATACACACATATACCCAGTATAAAACTACAAAGAATATGTATATGAACATGTAATGGCTGCGCAGCGCTGCAGTTGCGCCTACATAGTATATATATATATATATATATATATTTAAACACATATATATATATATAATAACAAATCGTAACGTGTATGTACATGTAGCGGCAGTGATTGTTGAAGAAATTGCTTTGTTTTATGTTAGATTTTATAATTTATGAGAAAGAAAAATGGTATAAAAATGCATACAAATACAGAATGACTGACAAAACACAGAATTATAACATTGCATATAATAAATAAAATAAAAGTATAAAACGAAACGTTTCTTTTTTTATTTTATTTAAAAAATACCGGCACTTATCAACACAGAACATTTAACATTTCATACTTTCCAATGTTAAATAACAAACGTACTCTGTTGTGTCACTGTTGTGGTTATGTCAGGTAATCTTATGAATTGGTGCAGTTAACAGCTGTTATCATCTAATCAAATCCAATTGGGATGAAACATTCTGTTATTAAATGTAGCCAACAAATGTTTTATTTAATGCACAGTAATAATGAAACGATTACTTAATATTATTTTTATTATATTTGGTTCGACAAAAAGATTGTTAAATGTATATATTTAAATGTAGCAAAAGCTATGCTAACAGTTGCGTGCTATAGCAGGCAGCATTTGACAGTGCACAGTAAATAACCCATTGAGTCGTGACATCTCACGACTATACGATATTTGTCTACACGTGATATCATCTCTAGTTGTACGAGATTTGCGTGACTAAAATTGAAATTATTTTTTATTAAGTTATAAGTTTAGCACAAAATATGGCTGCAACCGCAAATAATTCCGCAAAGGTGGACATGATTGATCTCACCAAGCTCAGTCCGGACCAATTGATGCAAATCAAGCAAGAGTTTGAGCAGGTGAGTGTGAGTCGCGTGTGATTGATTGCTCACCATCGTGAGTATCAGAGTCAGATGGGAAGAGGGGACGGGGGTGCAACAGCGCAGATGGACATCGAGTGAAATGGCACATGTTACAATTAACCGCTTTTATGCTCGACATGATTAGGAAATGGGCAATATACAGGACTCACTGTCGACTCTGCATGGCTGCAAAGCGAAATACGCTGGTTCAAAGGATGCCCTGGACGCGTTTCAGCCTGATTGGGAGAACCGTCAAATTCTGGTGCCGCTGACCAGCAGTATGTACGTGCCAGGACGCGTTAAGGACCTTAACAACTTTATCATAGACATTGGTACCGGCTACTATATCGAAAAGGTAACTATACATAGATTGGTATATTGGCATTGACATTGCTTTGCTCACAACACCTGTTTGTTTGATAGGATCTGGAGGGATCAAAGGACTATTTTAAGCGACGCGTCGAGTACGTGCAGGAACAGATCGAGAAGATCGAAAAGATACAGTTGCAGAAGACGCGTTTCCTCAACTCTGTGATGGGCGTGCTGGAGGTAAAGCAGGCAGCTGCCGCCAAAATGATCCAGCAACAACAGCAGCAGCAGCAGCCGGCAAACAAACAAAGCGCCTAGACGCCGAACAAAGATAATTAAATTATTAAACCTATAAACAATATTTGTGCATTTAATTAACGTGTGTAGTTTATTCAATTGTTCAACTATTTCTTGGCCTCCTCTAATGCGTGACTTAGCACCTGTACCTTTTGCTCATAGGCTGCTTTAAGATCCTGTAATGAGAAGTCAATATAGTATTTTTTTGGCTTACATTGAGCGCATGCTTTCACCTTGAATATCCTGGACTGTGTGTCGTATTCCACGCGCAGTTTGTCGTAGACAGCCTTCGATATAACCAGTTTCTTCTCGGTCAGCGCACACTTCTCCTGCTCAGCCTTAATCCACAGTTGACTCTTCTCCAGACGGGCCTGTGTGTGTTCGCACTCTGTGGTTTTCAGCTGCAACATATCCTTGGTCACTTGCAGCACTTCCTTAATTGAATCAACCTGATCCTTGAGCACGGAAATCTGTTGTTCCTGCTGCTTGTTCACTTTGGTCTTTTCAAACAGCAAGGTTTTCGCTTTCAGCAGCAGTTCTTCCTGCTCTTGCCGAGACTTCGGAGCATCTGTGCCGCCCAGCATCACCGATTGTTTCAGCGACTGCTCCAAGTTTGCCACTCGCTTCTTCAGACGTTCATTTTCAAAGCGTGCTTCCTTCGTTCGGCGGAATATGTATGTTGTCAGTTTAATTAATTGTGCACAGAATTGTGTTCACTCGAAACTAACCTCAAAATCTTTGCGCAGAGCACCGATTCTTTTTCGAGACTCCTCTAACAATGCCTGTTTTTCGCTCTCCAACGTGAAAACCATGTCGAGAAGTTCGTTCTGTGGCTGCTCAACTTGCGCATTGTGTTCATTTGCCGCTTCCACCTCCTCCGTCTCATTGTTGTTGTTCACATCGCCTCCAACGGCACCTTCCAAAGGATTTGCAGACATTTTCTTAAACGTTTTCTTTAATCTTAATAAATTTTCCAATTCAATTTCTTTACACGCCGTACGACTGATTTCGGATTTTGTTTTCTTTTTTGTATTTATAGACGGAATAGATGCACGAGCTATTTTTAGACTTTTTTTGACTCTCCGGCTCTCTGAGGCGTATTCTCTCTCGTAGATATCCCATTAAAAAATAATAACATTGCCTAGAGTTTAGTTTTGCATACGCCGCAGCATATTCTGAAGTTTCCATTTATTATGCATATTACGTGAATGAGAAAGGTTGATTAATGGTGCGCGGTATTAATACAAATCGCAGTTAGCAATCAAACAATTAAATTGTTATTACAAATAAATGGTGGGGGAGGGGCGAAAGTTTGCAGTGAGTGTGATACATAAGATTAAATGCCTAATCAAGTAAAAGAAATGATAGAAGCGGTGTTAACTATAGCTTTAACCGTCTAGCTCTCCGGCAGCGCAGGCATCGGCGTAGCTCTTGCCGCTCTTATCCTCCGGATTCAGCTTGATCATGTCATCAATGCGCAAAATTGTGATGGCAGCCTCTGTGGCAAACTTCAACGATTTGATCTTGGACATGGCTGGCTCGAGGACGCCGGCCTTTTTGTTGTCACGCACCACGCCCTCAATTAGATCCAGACCGGTCCACTTGAGCTCGCCATGCTTGCTGTTTGTCTGGCTGGAGTTGTGGTAGGAACGCAGCTTGGCCACCAAATCGGTGGCATCCTTGGCTGCATTAACAGACAAGGTTTTGGGAATGACCAACATCGATTTGGCGAACTCAGCAATGGCCAACTGCTCCCGCGATGACAGGGAAGTGGCAAAGTTCTCGAGGTAGATAGACAGAGCTGCTTCCACGCAGCCGCCGCCAGCAACGACTTTTTTGCTTTCCAGCACACGCTTCACCACGCAAAGAGCGTCGTGCACAGAACGCTCCATCTCATCACAGTAGAAGTCGTTGGGACCACGCAGAATAATCGAAGCAGCGGCACTAAAAGCACAAGGGAAACGACGTTGATAAATGACTTGTCAATGTTATTCGTTAAACTTTACTCTTACCGAGCTTTGGTTCCCTTGATGAGGATGAGCTCATCATCGCAGATGCGCTCCTGTGCTACCTCAGCTGCCTCACCCACCATAGAGGCGTCGAAGGACTCTTCACCATCCATGTTTGTCAGCGATGTAAGGAAAGCGGCGCCTGTGGCCTTGGCAATAATCTTTAGGTCACTCTTCTTCACGCGACGTACAGCCATAGCGCCGGCCTCGACGAAGTACTTCATGCACAGATCATCAACGCCTCCGCTGACGAGCACAACATTGACACCGGTGCCCAAGATCATGTTGATGCGCTCCTTGGTGATGTCCAGCTCACGTGCACGGATTGCCTCAAGCTTGTCTGGGTCATTGATCAATACCTGCACGCCCATCTTCATCTTGGTCTTTTGCAGCGAGAAATCAAGGCAGGCAATCTTAGCGTTCAGTATTTTCTTGGGCATCTGCTGCGAGGCAATGGTGCAGTTCAAGGCATAGCCTGGAATCAGCACTGATTCGCGAGCTGACTTGCCGTGAGCTTTCAGCACGTTGATGGCTTTGATGGAATAGGCGGTCTGTCCCTTGGGATCGGTGATCTTAACTGCCTGAGCAGCATCCACGACCATGCTCGAAAAGAACTCGGCATCAGCGCCAATGATCTTGGAGCTCATCGAAGTCTTTGCAATGTTGACCAATGTGTCACGACTGAGCTCATCAACTGGAGCTGTCAGGTGCTCTGAAATGTACTTGCATGCTTCCTTGCAAGCGATACGGTAGCCAGAGATGATGGAAGTGGGATGAATCTTCTGCTTAACCAACTCATCGGCGTTCTTCAACAACTCCGCGGCCAAAATGACAACGGATGTGGTGCCATCGCCAACCTCCTCATCCTGCAGCTGTGCCAACTCCACGAGCACCCTATAAGGAACAGGTTTAGCAGGAGACACTCAAGCACAGTTTTTGTCACACTCACTTTGCAGCTGGATGCTCCACTTCAAGCAGACGCAGAATTGTTGCACCGTCATTGGTAACGGTAACATCTCCAATGTCATCCACCAACATTTTGTCCAAGCCAACAGGACCCAGCGAGCTCTTCACAATGTTTGATATGGAGAGCGCTGCCATGACTGCAAAATATAAAGGAAGAATCGAACAAATATACTTAGCAGAGATTCGAATTGTAAATAGGAGACCTAGACGCTTCCAACACCATAACCTCACTTTGAGTACTGCTTGGTCTTTGTCACTATATTCATTAATCTTGTTGCATTTAATGTGTGCAGACAACACAAATTTAACATGAGTAACATTTTAAATTATTTATTCGGGAACATTCCTATTGGCCGTGGGAGGGTCGCACTCGCAACGTGCTTGGACCCCGGCGACTTAACGGCTGCAGCTGTTGTTCAAACCAATGATTTCTTACCGTTCTGCGTACGCACTGAAGCGCCGGACTGTCGTGTGCCAGCGATGGATAAAGGACTTGCCAATGTCGACATTTTTCGTCTGTGTTAAGCGACTTTTGATAAAAAATTAAACGAATGGAAAACACTTCGAATCTGCTTTCTGTGAAAAATTGCCGCACGCTAAACCGCCTGACTCAGAGTTAGTGATGTACCTAATTGTGTTTTAACGATATATCGTTATTCTTTATTCGATTGTTTTACACGGTTCGTAATTTATTCTACAAAAAATGACTACTTTTCAATAAGTTGAAATAATTTTACTATATGAATAACTTATTTGTTCTTTAATTTTTGACACATCTTCGGCAGTCAATGTATTGCTGAATACCAATGTATGGCGGTAAACACGATGTGCTTCTTCTTCAGAATTATAGCTCAGCGGTGCAGAGCAGTGTGATAGAAAAATATCGTATAAACTCGATAACTATCTTGTAGGAATCCTATCGATAGGCTTAAGCTGTGTAAAAGCGATAGACCGATATTATCATCAACAAAACCGCGGCAAAAACAACAAGAGTTCATTTTCTGTTATAAATAATTATTTTGTTTTCTGGTTTTATATAGTTTTTATTAATTTGCTAATAATTATGAGTGCCACTCCATCAAAGGCACAGTCAGCTGCATCTAATGCCGCCGAATACAAGACACCAAAGAAACAAAAAGGGCGTCAAAGAAAAAATCTATCAAACTCAGAGGAATCAAGTGCCGCTGAGCTGGAGGAAAAGCCCACCACACGCCGATCAGCCCGTATACCAAGTCCCACCAAGAAGTACCAAGCCTTCAAAAAGAACGGGGCTGCAAAGCAACACATTGTTGTCGACTATGTGGAGTGTTCGGGTTCGGACGAGCTGCAGTCGGAGAATGAGGAGGACAACGGGGAACCAGACCCAGGAGCACCAAAACCAACTGCACGGGACTTACAGCTGATACAGGCCGACTACAATGTGGCTGGCACTAGCTTGTTTGGCTTCAATACGCCCAAGAAGCGTGATGCTATGGCAATGGCGGCACTCAATGCCACTCCTTGCACCCCGAAGACACCGAAAACACCAAAGACTCCTCGGTTGGGTGTCAAAACGCCGGATACGAAACGAAAGAAGGCGGATCATCCAAAAACGCCGTCGCATGTCCGTACGAGAGTTAAAAAACGTAAGTGTTTACCAACTGAAGTAGTTTCAATATTAACTTTTATTATTGTCTTACAGAAATTGCTAGAATTGTGGCTGATTCCGATGAGGACTTCTCTGGGGATGAGAGTGACTTTCAACCAAGTGATGCGAACTCCTCAAGCAGCAGCAGCAGCAGTGACAGCGACGGCGCTACCTCAGATAACGATGCCGCCGACGACGAGCCCAAAACTCCAGCCAAGGCACGCCGTGCTATTGTGGTACCTGTGCTCCCAAAGACACCGTCGGCAGCGCGTCAGCGACAATCGGCACGTGTCAAGCGATCCAACGAGTACGTGCCGGAAAGCGATGGCTACTTTCATTCCCATGCCAGCAGCAAGATACTCACATCAGATCACACACTGGATCGCCTCAAGAATCCACGACTGGCTGCAGATAGGCTTTTTAGTCTGCTGGCGGAAATGAAGGCATCGGCGGAGCATGAAACGGCTATCAATGCCATAATGGAGGAGTATCGCTCGTACTTTTCCAAGTGGATGTGTATTTTGAACGAGGGTTTCAATATACTGCTCTATGGACTGGGTTCAAAGCGACAGCTGCTGCAGTCCTTTCATCGTGATGTTCTCTCGAAACAAACTGTGCTGGTGGTCAACGGATTCTTTCCCAGTTTGACGCTCAAAGATGTGCTGGACAGCATAACTACCGAAATACTGGATGCCGGTCCAAGTCCGGGTAATGCACATGAGGCTGTCGACATGATCGAAGAGGAATTTGCACTAATACCCGAAACTCATCTTTATTTGATTGTGCACAATCTTGACGGCGCCATGCTACGCAATGTTAAAGCGCAAGCCATTCTGTCCCGTCTGGCGCGTGTTCCCAATATACATCTCTTGGCCTCGATAGATCACATAAATACACCTTTGCGTGAGTTACACTAATTATTTACATGATGCACATTCAATATAATTGCTATCCACACGTTTTACTATAGTATGGGATCAGAACAAGCTGAGCAACTTTAATTTCTCCTGGTGGGACTGCACCACCATGCTGCCGTATACCGATGAAACGGCGTTCGAGAACTCGCTGCTGGTCCAGAACTCGGGCGAACTGGCGCTCTCCTCGATGCGAAGTGTCTTCTCCTCGCTGACGACGAACTCACGAGGCATTTACATGCTGATTGTTAAGTTTCAGTTGAAGAACAAGGGCAATGCCAATTACCAGGGCATGCCGTTCAAGGATTTGTACTGGAGTTGTCGTGAGGCATTCCTCGTTAGCTCCGATCTGGCATTGCGTGCCCAACTGACTGAATTCTTGGATCACAAATTGGTCAGATCAAAGCGTATTGCCGATGGCTCCGAACAACTAACCATTCCAATTGATGGCGCTCTGTTGCAGCAGTTTCTGGATGAGCAGGAGAAAAAATAGTCGCTACGTGTTTAGAACATATTAATTTATTATCTAATTTGTTAAATACAATTACAATTTGCTTTTTAAAAAGGTTTCTCGTGTTGCGTATTCCCCAGTTTACGTTTTTGTTTTTTTTTTTACTTTATTAAGTTCTATTACATACATTTACGTTCTGTTCTCCTGATCCATTATTGTTTTCTACACATTTAGATTGGCATGCATAAAAATGTATCTTAGTTAGCTTTAATATGTTTGCTTTTGATATTTCCGTTCGTTTCTTTTGCTTTCCATAATTTTACGAGTTTAGTTTTCATCATTCACACAGCACTCTTAAATTTATTGCTCTTCCTTTTTGGTCAATTGGAATTGAAATTAACAATCGTTGTATGAAAGCAAACCAATAGATTAATACGACTAACAGCACTTCATATTGATGATATCTACCGATGTTTAAGTATCAGTATTTAACTGTTTTGTCTTGTGCATTCGAATTACCACAAAATTGAAAGACTAATGCTATTTATTTACAAGCAAACTGTTTGTTCAACTGACTTAACCCCAATTGAATACACTTCCTTGGATTCCCATTTCCATGTAGTAAACATCAAATTTGTAAGTTTTATCGATTTGATCTTATAAAAACTTGATTATTTATATAAGTAGTTGGATGCGTATTATCACTTTTACTTTATTTGTATGTTTGCGCTTGCCATTTTCTTTCTTTATTTAATATTATTATATTGTAGGCTTGCAAATAAGTAATAGAATGGCGGGAAAAACATCTTAAATTGCAGCTAGTACTGGAAGATGACTAGACTTACACACCATTAACATATCCGGAAAATCAAAAAAAAAACCCATTGCTAGCTGATTTATAAGAAAGACGTGGTTGTTGTTGTTGTTGTTTTTTGTTGTTGCTTACTATACACAGAGTGCTACATTTTGCTTTTATTTCTTCAATGCTTTGATTTTTTTTGTTTGTTTAGTAATTATTAATTAGAAATAAAGAAGTTTCCATTAAATACTTAAAAACAAAAAACATTGGAGTTTATTTATTCTGTTTGTTTAACGAAAATAGAATAGAAATTTAATGTATACAATGTTTTCTTCTGTTTCTGTATCTGTTTATCGACGACGGTGGTTGCAGCTTTTTGAATAAATGAATGAATGTTGCAGGTTTTTTTTTGTCTGTTTTGGGCAACAAAAATCTTTAATTCGCTGATGTTTGTGTGTGTGTGTATTTGGATAGAGGGAGTGGAGTTGCTTTCGGTAAATACAAAAATAAAACCTTTAATGCTCTCTTGAATTCAATTAGCAGAGTTTACATATACACAATATATAAATCAACTTCATTATCATATCCGTATCATTATGTATTAGTCATACTCATCGAATATACATCACAATCAAAGTGTACGCTTTGTAATTATACGCGGTAATCATAATAATAGAATTACATAATAATAATAATAATAATAATTATAATAGTTACGCAATGTTTTATTTTATTTTATTATTTATGCATATGATTATATTTGCCTTCGCTTCTTATTGAACTTCACATCTTATTAAAAAGTAGTTTATTTATTAATTTGTTTCTTTCTTCTTTTCTTGTTTTTTTTCTCTTCTTTTGTTTTTTTTTGTTTTTGTTGGATTTTACTTTTAAATTGCAACTTAGAAATAAACATTAAACATAATCATAAATCAACAAAATAAAAATAATACATTTATCAAGTTATTGAAAATTAAATTAACCGATTTCGAAACAATAAACTTTACTTTTGTATCTGCTTCAGCTTTTGCTTCTTTTATTATTGATGCTGGTTTTAGCCAGTTTAACTTATTGTTGTTGTTGCTGTTGTTGTTGTTGTTGTTGATAATAATATTGGTAGCTGCTCGTATTATTTTTGCATTCTTGATCAAATGTTCAACTTGCATGCAACTATTGAATTTTCTTTTACAATTGTTATTATTAATATTATTATTATTGTTGCTCTTGTAGGTATTCTTGTTGTTGTTGCTGGTTGTTGTTGCTTTTGCTGTTGCTGTTGTTGTTGTTGCTAGTGTTAAATGGTTTGCTTCTGCATTATGGTTTCAGCTCATTTTCACGCGTTTCCTTGGTGGTCCAATTGGTGGGATTTGTTGTGTTGCGAGGGCACGAAATGCCTCCGCTATCAAATGTGAATGTGTTGTGATCATATTTTGCCAGCCAGAAGTTTCCATCACATCGGTGGCATGACTGTAAAAAAAGAAATGCCAAAAAAACATAAGTTAAAAATCTTCAGAAAGCACATTTTGTTAATATAAGGCAGACATTGCAAATTAAAGAAGTAAGAAAAATACAGGATAAACTATTGTTTTCTATTTGTATATTCTGTTTTTATGAATTTATTTAGTATAAAAATAAATGCTACTTTTAATTGAATATTATACAAAATTCAAATAACAATTCTTTTTCAATTTGTATTATAAAAATTGTAATATTCAATATATATTTAATTTTAATAATAAATATAAACTAAATGCGTAAATAAAAATAGCAAAAATACTTAAATAAATATAGAAAAATATACAAAATACTAAATTTGTTTCTGTTATTTTGAATGTGTTTACTAAACATTAAAGAACAACTTTTATTTTTGATTTGTACTCAATAAATTGAAAATAAAAGTTATGCTCATAGTAGAAATTATATAGTAATTTTATATTAATATACAATTTTGTAATAAAAATTGAAAATGTAAGTGGATCTATGATTTCGAATTAAATATGGAAATTTAACTATTATTTCAAAATGTTTATACTATTTACAAGTAATGTGTTTTATTTAAATCGCTTATAATTTATTATATATTTATTATTAATTATTTATTTGCTATTTATTTATTATTTATTTATTATTATTTTATTATTTATTTTTTATTTATTTATTATTTTTTTATTATTTATTTATTATTTATTTATTTATTATTTCTTTATTATTCATTTATTATTTATTTATTACTTATTTATTATTTATTTATTATTTATTTATTACTTATTTATTATTTATTTATTATTTAATTAATATTTATTTATTATTCATTTATTATTTATTTATTATTTATTTATAATTTATTATTTATTTGTTATTTATTAATTATTTATTTATTATTTATTATGTATTATTTATTTATTATTTATTTTTTTTTATTTATTATTTTTTTATTATTCATTTATTATTTATTTTTTATTTATTTATTACATAATTACTATTTATTTATTTTTTATTTTTTGATTATTTATTTATTATTTATTTATTATTTATTTATTATTTATTTATTATTTATTTATTATTTATTTATTATTATTTATTTATTTATCTATTTATTGAACAATTTCTCTATTCTAATAACTTGATAATCATTTCAATGTACTTACGTATTAATGAAATCTATCGTTTGTGCTTTCAATTGATCCGCACTGTGGAGATCAGCTAATATTAACGTTTCGGCTGCTGTTTCAACAGAGAGATTGACGCACAGCGCCTCCTCGCACATCACTTTCAGCTTTTCGAGTGCGTACTGTAGTTGGTTGATTGATTGATGGGGAAAAAGGGTATTTGTTACACATTGCTGACATTGATTCAGTTGGATTCTGTTACTATTTACCTTATCAGCAGCCGCTAAGAGATCATCAGCCATTTTTTCTAGATTCGACGCCTTGCCCGTGTATATGAATCGAAGCATCTCTTTGAGTACCTCGTGATCCACATCCGTTATGGCGACACGATTCAGTTTACGCTCCTCCATTTCGTGCTCAAACATGGCCGCAAAGACATCACTACGCGCTGTAAATTTGCCAATTGTATATGCATTAGTCACAAGTTCAATTTCAAACTATTCTAGTCTATTGCCAATCTCTTACCTGCCAATATGGCTTTGTGCGCCTGAAACTCACGGCCTCCAACCGAGAGCGTTACATCGCTGAATTTCTCATTGTCAAACAGATTGCCGAGATCTTCAGAGAGCTTACACTCCGGCACTTTGAACTGCACAATATTGGATTGTCCAGAGATGTTCACACTGTCCGCCACAACGCTGACCTCACAGAATATGGTCAACTTATCCTCGGGCAGAAGGCCATTGGCCTCGTCCAAGAGAAAATCGCGGCGTATGAACTTCTTAAAGCCCCAATCTTTGCCCTGCACGAAACGGTAAGCTCTGCAAATATAAAAAATCGCAATTATTATCAATTATTATATATGTAAATGTTGAGTTTCTTTTAGACTTACCGCTGGGATTCCATTGCTTTGGTTTCCTCACGTTTTGCATTTAATATGGAAAATTTGAACTTGGCTCTGACTTCAGATTTGTTACACGAAACTAACAGTAAATATAATGATAAGTAATCCTTGCTTTCCTCATCTAGTCCCTTGGGATTTACCCGTAAACACCTTTAAAAATACAAATAAATAAAAAAATCAAATTAATAAATGTTATAACAATATGATTAAAGGTTTAAAGTTCTGCTTACCATTTTAGTTTGTCATTAGCACCGGCTGAGAATGTGGACGATTTGAGTACTTCACCCATTTCTTCCCGACAAAAACTAAAGTTATTTATGGTCCACATATAACTAAATTTAACCACTTTGACCTGCAATTAAACAAGCAATTCAATTGATTACAAATATGATACTGATACAAAATATAATACTAATAAAACAGAGTTGCCACCTTATGACTGTTACATAGATTTGCAATAGTTTTCTTTAAAATTGTCTAGCTTTTTCTAGCTACTTTTTAAATGTTGATAAAGCTTACTTAGTAGGTCCTCAACATCACTGGTTAAATGCTCTATCTGGAAGTGTCATAAAACGAAGAGAGAGCTTTGCTGCTAAAGCTCAGCCAACTTAGAATCAACTTAGCTTAGCAAATCTCTCTTAAAATTTACTTTCAAGTCATTTAACGTAATGGAAAATTGTCTCAGTTTCAATTTGCAAACGCAATCGACACCTGCGGACGACAACTGAGAGCTCAACAAGGGAACGGAAATGCATTTTCCTGTGCAGACAAAAAAAAAAGAAGTAAAATATGCACATAACCACAAAATGAGGAATCAGTTTACTTTATTGAAACTCGAGCAGCATTGTCGGCAAATCCATAGGAATGCAAACATTGACCAGATCAGCAGGCGCTCTCTCTTTATCTCCTTCTCTGTCTCTTAGGTAATTTAATCTCTTTTGCGCAGTTGGGTGGGGGATTAACGGTGTCTTACCTGCGTATAACACCAGTTCTCAGCAACTGGCGTATTAACTTCCGGCAAGGGCGGCGAGGGAACACGGCTGACCGCCATTGTGCTACTGGATGCGTGCAGGTTCGAGGTGACTCTAGCTGTTTGGCTTGCCTGACATTCGTTCACCGGCAATCTGAAATCGAATAGATGAAGTAAATTACAAATTAATCAATTTTGTTAATAAAAGAATTTAAATAAATATTGCACCTTGGCTCTTGCAACAGATCCATGATGCTGCGTTCAAACTCAATCTTGACAAAATTACTGTCGCAGCTCGAATGTCTGGCGAGTAAGTTGAGCAGCTTTAACAGCAGAGAGTTCTCCAGCTTGCCGCAATAACACACAAACAAATGCACACAAAAGATAACAACTGATATATCCAAATGTTAATAACGTAAAAAGTTCTTAACAAAAAAAGCACGATATTTTCAGCAAAAACACATAGACAGGAAGACAAAAAAAAAAAAAAAAAAGAAGCGAGACGAGGACGGAGACTGAGACGGAGACAAACAAGCACACGGAAATCACAAAACGGAATGCGCCAAAATGCAAAGTGCAGCGTGCATAATTGCGAGGAGCGAAAGTATAATTCGTATGGAAACCGTTAGTCCGCGTTGAGTGAACGAACAAACGAATGATCGAACGAACGAACAAATAAACGATCAACCCGAGCACTGAGGGAGAGAGTGTGTCTGAGTGTGAGAGCGCCAACGAGTAAGCTTTTTGAAAGCACAGGGCGTTCGTCTTAAGTGGATTCTGAATCTCAGCTCGAGTTGTAGGAACTTTTTAGTATGCAGGCAGCAGCGGAGAAGACGCGACTGTCACGCTGTAGCGGTAAATGAAAACTGAATGCACAGAGATTGTTGTGTGGGCCAGGAAAATCTAAAGGCGGCTAAGAAACGTCACAGCGGATGCAGAGACAAGGATAATTCAGGCAGAGCCGCCTGCAGATGACAGCAAACAATGGGCCAAAAATATATTGTAGCTAAGAGTGGAAAATTGACAAACAATGGGCGATGGCGAGGGTGAGGAAGAGGAAGAGAGAGGGAGAGGATCTGCTACAACAACAACAATACAAACACACACACGCACACAGAAACACCTTAACAATGCGAGCTGTGAGCAGATGCAAAAGGAACAACAGCAACAAAAAGGCAACAATAGCAACAACAGCAACAACATTTTTATACACAATTAAGCATAGAAAAACTCGGAAAAATCTCTGCAAGGCTAAAAGAGATTTTCGAAGGAGTTTTTCTTGTTGCTGCTGCATCTGCTACTCACTCAATGACCATCAAATGCCTCAAAAAGGACCTTCAAGCCAACTGTGTGTGTATGACAGCGACAGCGACAGCGCGTGCGTGTGTTAAAAGGTTGACGCGAATTTTTATCAAGGTAAACGAACGAACGAGCGAGCGAATGAGCGAGCGAACAGACCGTAAACCAGCATCGGAAGTAACAGCGGCAGTAATAATAACAATAACAACAACAACAGCAAGAAGAACATGACAACGACAAAGGCAGCGCAAAGCGACGCCAACAGCGACAGCGACTGCGACTGCGACAACGACGTCAATCATTTGGTGAAGGCAACCGCTGTATCGTCAGGTTTAGTACCTTCAAGTAGCTTTATTCAATTTTAGTGAGTGTGCTTTAGTGTTAATGACATTGATTTGGCATTGAGAGTCACACACACACACACATATATACACATAAACCTGCGCAGCTTAAGCTCTGTCTCTTTAGAGCTTTGAAGGGCCCAGAGCCAAAAAAGTTGTGTTTATTATGACATTGAATGGCGTTGCCACAAGGCAAAGCCCATGGCGCAGAGAACTCTGTAGCTAAGGTTAAATAAAGAGAAAACGTTGTCAAGTGATTTTAGGCAGCCTCCCTTAAAGTGAGGTTAAACTTGTGATGATTAATAAGCTGCTGCTACTGCTGCTGTCGCTGTCGACGTCGACGTCGCTGTGCAGCATTAGGCTGAACCTTAAAAGTTGTTTAATTGCGGGTTGCACTAAAGTCACGTAGTAAGCAGAGTTGATCAAATGAGAGATATCAAATTTCTGCATTGTTTAACTCTCATATAGCATATACGACAATGTTTACATTTTTGGTAATAATATAGCGGGAGGTCACTGTAGTCAGCTGAGTTGTTCGGCATTCTTTTTACACCGTCTGCTTCATCGCTGTCGACGTTATTGGCAGCTGAAGCGAATGCATTTGGACACGGATACGCTGTTAAAATGCTGCGCCTTGGGCGATCTTTAGTACAATGATATGGCAACGCTGACACTCGGGCAGCGCAGTCGCAGTCGCTGCCGCAGCAGGAGGTCAACAAAGCAAAGAGAATTCAAGACAAACGGCAGATAAGAGATATAACAAATCGGAAACAATAGCAAGAAAGAGAAAGGCAGAGAGCGAGCAAGAAAGAGCTGTGTGTGGGAGGGGAGGGGAGACATTTCAGCTGCCAAGTGAAAAGCGCGCCAAATGCAACAATCACTTAAAACAGATTTTCACCAATTTTCCGCCAAAGCAGCGTGTTATATAATTGAAGTCGACTCGCTTGCCGCTTTCCACGCACACTTCCGGCAACTTTTCATTAGCATTTAAATGAAATTTGATAAAACAAAAACAAAAAAAAAAAACAAAGAAAATAAAAAAGGAGAAAAATGAAAATAAAAAGCCTCCAACAAACCCAGACGAATGTCGACAACAAAAGGCAGGCCAATAATAAAAATGGTGAAAATGTTCATTTTTACAACAAATTATCGCATGAGTTTTCACTGACTGATGTTGTTGTTGTTGTTGCCGTTTTCACCAACAACAACAACTCCTTTCACTCGTCCAACAACAACAAATGAGTCGAGTGAAAAACGCTTTGAAGAAAAGGAAATGCTTTTCATTTTACATACACACACACTCACACACGATGCAAAGATAAATTTAGCAACAACAACAGCAGCAACGAATAAACGACTCTGACCATTTAATTTAAATAATGTGATCTTTCATGCCAATGAAAATGATTTCAAAAGAGAAACTACTCTTGGCGATCGCTCGTCTCTTGACTTCCGCAACCAAATGCAACAACAATGTCCACCCACTACTCATGCAATTTCTCTTCCCTCCATTCTATCTCGCCCTTTTTGTCACTGTGCTCGTCTTCGTCTCGCCACAGACTCATACATATACATACATATATACTTTGGAGTCGATGTCAACACTTAAACGCATATTAATTTTCAAAACTCCCACGCTCAAGTTTCGTTTCGTTTTATTGTTTTTGCTGTGCTGTTGCCTTATCTGCTTCGTTCAGTCGTCAATTCGTTGCGTCGCTTGCGTCCATTTGCCTTTAGCAGCTCAGCTTAGTTCAGCGCAGAGCAGCGCAGTCGAGGCACAAGGAGAAAGCTCCTCAACGTCTCTCTGCAGTTTTGCTTGCAGTTTTCGTGAAAGTCGCTGCCGACTGCGACGTTGCTGCCTGCTACTGTCGCTGTTGTTGGTGTTGTTATATAAAATCATTTAAGTAGAGTGAAATTTGTCTGTTGCGAATTTTTCTGCAAACGTTGACTACTATTAGGGTAGGTTAATTACATTTCTCCTCTTCAACTCTGTTAATGATTAATACTATTAATATATGAGAAGAAAAAACTACAACATATTTTATAGAAACTGCTGAGAGCAGAGGCTTTGACTTCGTTAGTTTTTGACACTTTGGCGGCAGACACAGAGACATAGGCAGCAGCAGCGACAGCGGCAGCAGCAGCATTGCAACATAAATGAAAGTTTACACTATTTTTTTTTGCGTTAATAACAAATAACGACAAAGGGAAAACATATTTCGATTACGTAAACATTACAAGCAGGCTTTTAAATGGGCTCCCCAAAAACAGCGACGTCGCGTCGACGCTGGCCTGTATTTATTTTGTGTGTGTGTGCGCAAGCGCGTAGGCGGCAGCGACAGCGGCAGCGACGTCGCGTCGTTAACGACAGCGAATTTCACCCGACCGCAGTGTAACCGAAGTCAAGCAACGTGAAACGAGAGCACATCGCTGTTAGGCACGAACGAGACGAGGCGAAACGATGCTTTATGTAATCGTAAGCGAACAACAACATTAACGTGCGAAGCTTGCGGCAAGTCAAACTTGTTTGATGACGTAGTTGGCGTAGCAAAGCTTAGTTTACACACGCTCACTCTCCCGCTCTCTCTCTCTCTCTCTCTCTGTCTCTTGTTGTGGCCTGCGTGCAGTCAGCAGCACGTTGCCGTTTAACGCGTGGTTTGTCGTATAGTATTGTATAATAGTAGTAGATAGCAAAGAAGAAGAAGAGACAGCAACAGCACAAAATGAAATAGACAAACGATTCATTATGATGATTGACATCATCATTATATTTCATTATTGTGTTGAGGCATAAAATGAAATCAATAAATTAATAAAAAAAACGTTGTGCCCAATTTTTTAACAATGCACAAGTTTTGGGCCAAACTTGGCGTGCTATTGTTGTAGTTGTTGTCGTTGTTGTTGCTGTTGGCTTGTTTGCATTTTGCCGCTTTTACCATTTCTCTGCACTTTCTAAACAAATTGTGCGGCGACTGCGACGAAGCGAAGGCAACGAAGGAAACGACGACCAAGCGGCAAGAAATTGGCTTTCATGCGTTTTCACATTTTGTTTTTGTCGTGCTTTCATTTTTGTTGCTGCTGCTGCTGTTGTTGTTGTTGTTGTTGTTGCCGGATTTCTACTACTTTTTCTCTAGGCACATGGCGCATGCCTCATGCCACCTCTTCTCTCTCTCTATGTGTGTGTGTGTGTCTCTATTTGGCTTCAAATATCTTTTTATTGGCTTAGAAATTTGTGTTTGTTTGCTTCTTGTGCTTTCCGTAGAGATTTGTTCTAAATTCAAAATGTGGGCCCCAAGTGAAAGAGTTGATCGTCGTTGTTGTCTTTTAATGATTATGATGATTATTGGGTGAAATGCGTTAAAAGCAAAGTGAAATGTGAAATATCTGTAGCAATGATTTCATTGATTGGCAGACGAGTTCAACAAACAGATTCCACAATTCTATCACAGGCTCAGCAGCTTAGCATCCACATACATAGCATTGGCAACATGTTGCCATTTAATGATTGGCAACATTGTTGCCGCAATACTGTTAATTTATTTAATTTTAACGGAATGCGTCTTTAAGTTTTTGAAAGTTTTTAAATTATGTATTAATAATATACATATACGTTACTACTTATTGATATTAAAATGAGAAAGTTGCTTGCATAGTGTGAGATGAACGCATTCGAACTTTGTGATTACCATTTGCAGTATTAAATCTCGAAGTTGTTTTGCGATTTGTTGTTGAACGATCAAAAGCAAGGGTTTAACAATTGCAAATGTGAATAATAATTACATGCTGCTGCCACATGTTGCCAAACAAGCGGAGTAGTGAGTTTGGACCCTTGCAACGTCGACGCACTGAAGCAAACTTCCCGTCCCGTTTGCTCAGAGGGCGTGCAAAAAGAAGAAGAATCAACAACAAAAAACCTCAACTCAGACATTTCCCAGTTCATAAACAACAATAAAAGCAAACAAAGCCAGCAATTGAAATGCAGTCTAAAATCTTGCAACCAGAAATTCAATAAGAAATTGCCACAAAAACAATTGTTTGAAATTTCCTTATCGATCGATATATATATACTATACTATATATATGTAAATTCTCTTTAAAAGACTTTTCTTAAATGAAATGTAAATATAAAACATTCAATTGTTTCCAAATTTTGTATAAAACTGATAATTCCAATTGCGTTTTTACATACATATATTTATATAAGCATAAGCACGTATCATTTTGTGAATACTACTTCAGAATGAATCATCTGGCAATGCCCTATCGTTTTGGACTTTGCAACGTTGCGATTTGTGGCGCCACAAGGCCAAAGAAAATAAGCAACAAGTACAGAAAAAGAAAAAAAATATGTTGTTTCCACTTGAAAAAAAATGAAAGAAAACATTCCTCCAATTTCATTTCATAATAAATTCTCCCATGACAAGCAGCTGTTTACCTTTGGACTTGCCACAACTGCCACAAACCACCCACTCTCATCAATAAATGAATAAAAACAAACAAAACGCATCAGCATAAAATTTATAATTGTTTACCCCAAAATTGTTATTAATTTTATTACCATTTTTAGGTCGAAAATGTCAGCGGGAAATGAGTTCTGAGTTCACTATTATGATTTTAGAATCGAATGTGAGTGTGTGTGTGTGTGTGCGTTTACCAACACTGTCAACACTATAAGGTCAGCCAAGGCAGTCCAATTGGTAAGTGGGTTACGTCGAGGTTGAAAATGAAACTAGCACAAATACGAGTACAAATCGCTGGCAAATGAATACTCAAGCGAATGCCAGTGAAAACGGCAAGTCATTCAAATGAATACACAGCAAACAATGTTGGTAAACAACAAAAAAAAATATAAAAATGTGCTGCTGTTGCTGTGCTCGCCATAACTCAAGGATGCAACACGAATTGCAAGTGTTAATCAGATGTGTAACGAGGTGGCTTAGGTCGGTCGAAGGTCTTCAATGGGGTCAAGTCGTGTGTAGTGAAGAGTTCTTTGTATACAAGTGCTACTGTAGCGAGCTTTCTTTCAAGTTTGTCTAGAAGAAATCTTCTAGTTTGAAATTCAATTGCACTCGATTGGTTTTCGAGTGGTTGTTCTATGGAATAAACTTAAGAATTTGCTGTAACAAATTACAATTCTTTTTAATTTACAAAGATTCACATCTTTAGCTTATACTTATTTTTATAATATTACAAGTGTAATATTCAATCATTTCTTTATTTATTTTCCCAATTTTAGACATTGTTTTATTTCCTTTTCCACTCATCTATTTATTTTCTAGTTATCGAATTACAACTCTGTTTCAATTTAAAAAGATTTCGCTTTTCCCACTGTTTCATTTCCAAACATTCCCCATCTTGCCCTTGTTATTCAACCATCCCTTTCATTCTTTCCTAATTACAAAACATTCCCATTTTACTTCTTCATTTTCCTCATATAAAATGTATTTTGTTTCGCAAAGTTTACGGAAGTTTAAAATACAATCCGTGAGTGTTTTGATTGGTTTAACTCTGTCATTTTTCGCATAATCATTTATTGTTGTTTTGTATTTTGTTTTCCGACATTTTAATTCATAATTATTTACCTTTTATCACAGAAATTTGCGGCGGCGTTACAAAACTCCTTTGAATTTGGGCATTTAACTAATAATACTAGGCACAGAGGAGATTGTTGTTGTTGTTGCTGGTGGTGGTGTTGTTGTTGTTGATGATGATTGCTGCTGTTGTGGTGATGATGATGTTGATGTTGCTGCTGCTGCTGTTGATGTTGCTGATGATGATGATGATGTTGCTGTTGTGCAGGATGAGCGCAATTAAAGTGTTGCTGCTGCTGTTGCTGATGATGCTGATAATGCGACGAGGAGGCAGAGTTGTTGTTGCTGTTGTTGTTGTTGCTGCTGCTGCTTGTTGAAGTTGAGGTTGAGGCGTTGTTGTTGCTGTTGCTGTGATGATGTTGCTGTTGGTTGAGATGCCGACGTATCGATTGATTAATACGATTCGTGATTGAATTGGTCAACGCGGAATGATGGCTGTGCAGATGATGATGCGGCGACAGGTGATGCGACGAGGAGGCAGAGGAGGAGGACGCGGAGACGGAGACGGAGGAGGAGGAGGGAGCAGCTGAACTGGAGCTGGCGCCAGAGGATGTTGGCCCAAACAAGCGGCTGGCAATGATGCTGTTGCTGTTGTTGTTGCTGTGGTTGTTGCCGCCGTTGTAATGCCTGTTGCCCGCACAGGCGCTGCTGCAGTTGTTCGAGGAGGAGGAAGAAGAGGAGGAGGAACTTTGTGCGCGCGTTAAAATATGTTGCAAGTTGCTGCTACTGTTGCTGCTGCTGCTGTTGTTGTTGCTGCTACTGTTATTATTGCTGAAAGCTGCCTGCAATATGCTGCTGGGTGTTGCCAAATGTTGCGCCAGTGTTGCTGTGCCACTTCTTGTTGCTGCTGCTGCTGCTGCAGTTGCTCCACTTTCGTAATTCAGGTGACCCAAATGTTGTTGCAAAACCGAAGGCGCTGCCGCTTGTTGCTGTTGCTGCTGCTGCGGCGACGGCGTTGGCGATGGCGTGCTAACAGCGACAGCGTGTGGGAGTTGCGGCAACGTTGACGCAGACGCTGACGCAGTCGCTGACGCAGATGCTGACGTAGACGCCGAAGCTGACGCTGACGCTAACGCTGGCGCCGACAGAGACGATCTGCGCAGTAATACTGGAGGCGTTGATATCAATTGCTGCAGGCGACTGCAATTGTTGCTGCTGCTGCTGCTCGCTGCTGCCGTCGCAGCTGGCGTCTCGGTCAATGCGCTGCTTAATGCGCTAACACTAGCAACATTTTGCGAGCCACTTTGGCAGCAACAATTATCACTTGACTGTTGTTGTTGTTGCTGCTGCTGCGGCGACTGTTGCTGCTGCTGCTGCTGTTGTTGCTCCAAATTCACATCGACAACATCGACGACATCAACATTCTCATTTTGATAAATTTCATGCACGTTTCGCTTTTTTTTGATTTTCACATACGGCTCAAACATTTTACAACCGAATTAACGCTTTTTTATTGTCGTTGCGGTTGTTGTTGAATTGAATTGAATTTAATTTATATAAACTTTCAATGAATTGCTTATTGCACACACATTTACACACACAAAAGCACTAAAATCGCTTCCACATACGTATATCAAATTATTAAGTAATTATTTATTATATCTCTTTTTGTTGCTTTTTTTTTATATTTGTATTTTACTTATATTTTATTGAAGTTGTTTTGCTGTTTGTTATTGTTGTTTAATTAACCGTTCAACGCGTTCAATTTATGTTTAATAAAAATTTACAAAATCATTCTTTTGTTGTGCTTGCAACACTTTTAAGTTAGACGAAACTATTGAAACCCTGCACTGCTCCACACGCCGTTTATCTAAATTATTGTTGTTGCTGTAGCAGCTGCTGCTTATTTGGCTGTCAGCGTTTGTTTAGTGGGCGATCAAAAAGGAGAACGAACCACAACCGCTTCGCTTGAAAGTTTGCGGAGAACTGAACCAAGTGTAGTCAACTGAGCAACGGGTCGAGCGACTAACGACAACGACATCGACGACTGCGCTGCTTTTGAGTGAGCGGCGGCAGCAGCATTTGCTGTCCGATTTCAATGTTCGGCGACTTTTGGTGTCGACGCTAGCAGCGCTGCTTGTAGCGTTTCAGTTTTCGTTTCGTTTCGTTTCACTATGTAACGAAGCCGACGCGTCGTAGTGTGGCGAAACGTAAAACGTACACATGCACACAGAGATGAGTACACGCGGAGCACACACCTACACCTACACTCTTTGGCAATTCAAGTGAGAGGCGTTGCGACGTTGGGGCGCTCTGTGTGAGGTCGACTAGGCGTATGAGAAAGGAAGCATTGTCGACGGCGACACTGAAAAACCACTGAGCGCAACTGCGTAGAGAGTGCTGTGGTCTCTGTTGGTGAGCGCGCAAGCGAGAGAGCGCTAGAGCTGAGGGCCAACGGCAGCTGATAATTGTACTATGTATATAAATGGTCATGTGCGTGTGTGTGTGCTTAACACAGAACGGCAGCGATTGACGAGGGCGAGGCGAACGAGGCCACGACATGATGCGAAGTTGATGATGATGGAATGAAATGGAATGGGTCAAGTCAACCGATGACCGTCGTAGGTCCTTCGAGTAGATAAGCCGTAATCGGTTAGTCACAGAGGCAGCGCTTTAATTGAGCCGCCGTAACGCTTGCTTGCCTTGCTGCTGCTGTCGCTGCTGACTTATCGGCGCTTCCTACTTGACATCAAAGTGTGCGACGACTTCAGTTTCGATTGCACATATCGGTCGCATTATTCTCCATCTCCTTCTCCGCTGACTCCGTTTTGGGGGGGGGTGTAATACATAGGCATATGTGTGTATATATGTATTTATGCGCCGTTACATATGTATGTACGTACATGTGTGTATATATTAAGTCAGGGGCGTTGTCAGTAACGCATGTCACGTCGCCTGCAGTCGCCGTCGTCGGTGGCGTTGTCTTAGCCCACCCAACTAGCGCAGCAGCAGCACCAGCAGCAACAACAACAGCAGCCGGCTCTTCACTCCACTTAAGTTTGCCTCTCTTCTTTCACTCTCTTCATGCCCACTCAACACATTCGTTTCATTTATGGCGTGCAAATTAGCATCGACCGTAGGGCTTCGTGTGTCTTCGTGTGTGTCCGTGTCCTTTAGCCCGGGCCACACACAAACACACGCATGCCAGCTACTGTCTCTCTTCCTATCTTTGTCGCTCTCACTCGCAGTCAATCTGTTGCCCATTAGCCGAAGTCAAATAGACACAACGACCACAACTACAACTACAACTACAGCATCACTTGAATGTGTGAAAATTTGACAGTAATGTGCGTCGTTTGCTTTGAAGTTGCAAATACCGACAAACTGAAGGAAGGTGTTGAAAGTCGGGCGAGAGTTGTGATTGCGTTAGTTGAGTTATTGCTAAGAGTACAGCAGGAGAAAGAGGAAGGGGAAGGGGGTACAGAGTGCCGGCCAATGGCAAACATACGAAATTGGCTGTCGAACTGAAACATTGACCGATGTTCCCCCATCTACAACAACTCTCTTTCAAGATGTTCTCTCATCGCACGCAGCTTACGATACACAAACTTCCCACATACATACATAGTTAGGCAGCCTTATAAGGTTGTTGATCGATCATAAGTTAATTTTTGTATTTGCATTTGAATCAAAGGCCATTCGACGTTCACTGACCTTTTAGCACTTCCTTCAATCGCGGAAGCGGCGCTACAACTGGTTCACCTTTCGTAGATGCTTCGCTTAGATTTAGTGATCAACAAAAATGAAGAAGATTATAACTAAGCAACCCCATTGGCATGTTTATCAACTTTGTTGCTTTAACTTTCATAAAGCTCTTTTATTGACAGTTTTGTCAGTTTCATCATTTATCGATTTTCCATAAGCTGTTTTTAGAAATTGAAATTCCTATCGATATCGTAAAAAGCGCATGCACATGATTTACTTGACACTAATTTCCATAAATAAAACAAAAAGTTCAATAAAAATTGAAACTCACCAGCTCACCCCCCCTTCCCACTACCCCCTGTCACTCTGACAATAACCCAATTTTCAGTAGCAACAAAGCAAAATATGTGGACGGCACAACGCATTGACGACCAAGGCAGTCAGCGACGTTGACGTCGACGTCGACGCTGAGGCTAAAGCTGACAGCGATGTCGATGTCGATGTCGACGTCATCGTCGCATCACACATTTTCATTCCCATTCTCATCTCGTCACCTTCTGAGATTTGACAACATTTTGAAAACTAAAGCAGAGCGGTTGCTATCCCCCTCTTACTCTCTATGTCTCTTACTCGCTCTGTTACACTCGTTAATTGTGACGACGCAACGGCAGCGCTGCGTGGGCTGGCGACGCAGGCAGCTGCAGCGACAGCGACAGAGGCAGCTGACGAAAGTGTTAATTGATTTTATTATTGGCTTGAAGAGACGATTTAACTGGTGATCACACTGACTAAAAACTTATACCACAATCCACAATGCAAAAACGGGTTGAACAAGCTACACACACACACACACACACACACACACACTGCTAAAGTTACGACGCGCATCCGTTAGATACACAAATGGAGTTGTAAGCAGCCAAGATACATTCACACATCACAGAGAGTTGCCCAAATGCCGTGGGATAACTTCCGCACTCGTGCCGAGTGAAACTTTGAGACTTTTTCGTAATCAGTTTGCAACAATTGCCGTTTTTTATTTTTTGTTTGGTTGCAACCTTTTGTTTTGCGTTTCGTTTCGTTTTCGTTTCTTTTACTCTTCGTTTTGTTTTTCTTTTTGCCTCTTTCCCTATCTCTCACTCGCTGGCAATTTTAATTTACATTTAAAATTTTCACAATACTTTGTAGCTTGTTGTTCATGTAACAAACCGAGTGATTAGAGCAGCAAGCAGCCGAGGAAAGCCGCCGGCTGCCGCTTTCCGCATTTTCCACCCACACACACACACACAAGGAAAACTTTGGCCAACTTATCAGTGTTGTCATCAATGCAAATTTAAACTTTCTAACACTATGAAATCATTTTTCAGTCAGTTTGTAAACTAACTACTAATTGTCATAATACTTATCATATTTATCGCTTTTGTTTTATTTATTGCAGTAAGTTGAAAGCTCTTGTGTAATACTAGGTCGAAATTGGTCGAAACTAGATCAGTGATAATTCAAAAAGAATTTAATGTTTACAATTAAGAATTAATTGAGATAACCATGGTTTATAACTATGTATATACTGCTAATCTTCTAGTCGATCAGACTCAATCATGACAAGATATTATCAGAACTGATGATATAACAAAGAAGTTTACTTTATTATCCATCTTTTCTGATACCAACTTAAGTTCAAAGGGAAAGCAGAAGTCAAAAGAGTTTCGCAGTGGGTATCTTCTAGTCGATCAGACTCATTCATGCTATTATCAGCACTGTAGAGTCAAGAAAGAAGTCCCAATTAAGCAGATAAACTTAGCAAACTTCTAGTTTATATTATCATCTTACTATCAGTTGATAAACATACAGACTTTTAGCAGAATTTGGCACTAGGTATCTCACAGTCGAGCTGCCAAATATGATATATTTTTAGTTGCTGTTCGTAAACTAGTCTTGTAGTTGTTTTCTCTATCTCTCCCTCTTCCTCTCTGTCTGTCTCTCTTTCTGTCTGTGTTTCTTGGGATTTGTTTTAGGCCGGGCAAATGTGGGGAAAAGTGTCGAAAAAATGCGTGGCAAGTTTAAGTTGCCCTTGGCTTGGTTTTATGCTGGTTTCAGCGATTATACAATATCCGAACCGCTTGAAAGTGTGATATTTTCGTTGTTTTATTTTTGGTTGAAAAAGAAAATAACTCAATCTTTACGGCTTGAATTGTGTCTGTTATAGTACAATACATTTCTCTGAATAGTTGTTTGTCATTTTCCTCTCAAATCCATTTCCTGTCCATTCTCTGATCATTTATCTAATCTCCACAGAGAGACTTGTCGAAAATTGTATGGCTCAAACGGGTGACAACAATTTGTCAAGACAATTGGCTGAGTCAGAGTCAGAGTCTTGGCTTGGCTTGGTTATCTTCCATCTGTATTTGAATGCATGACTGACAAAGGAACAAGGACAAAAGAACACCCAGGCAGGATCTTATCTCAGTGTCAAAACAACAACGGCAAATACGATGGCGGGTGTCTTTTGTCTCTGGGTGGGCAGAGGGAACACACGGGTTAATTATGAAATAGTCCTTGGTTAGCAACTGCCAGGAAAAAAGGCAATTGCTATGGATTCCTCCCCCCACCCCCTGCCGTCACGCTGTCAGTTTTAACCACAAGAATTGCTCAGTTTCCAACCCCGTGGCAAATAGAAGACGTCGGCGTTGTTGTTGGCAATGGAACGTCGACTACCCACGGCGTTTGTTTACGCTCATTAAAAGGCAAAAAGAAAAAATAAGGAAAAGGTGCCACCAGTTGGCATAAAGGGCAACAGGCAACAGGCAGCTGGCCAGGTTGAAGGTAGAGGGGCACCTGTGTGTGGCCCAAGATCTGTTGCGGTCTATTCTTCTCAAGCTTCTCGTTTCTAACAATTACGCCTCAATGGCAAATAATTCAATCTTCGCCCGTTTCTTTTCCCTGTCCATTGTGTGATGGATGCCCCTTTCTGATGGATGGTTGACTCTAAAGCGAAACGTGTGAGAGCTGGAGCAACATGCAAAGAACATTCACATTTTACAGCTCTGGCCAGACAAATAGCCCAGAAGAACATAAAGATTATGCCCCTAATACTATATATCACAAAATGTTCCTCTAGGCTAATTGAATTAAATGCAATAAATAAACCAATAGAGTATTTGTATCTTACATTACTTGTTTGTAGTTTCCACAATTTATAAGTTAAGAATTAACAAATTGTTAATGTTCGCTATTATCTATGTTAAATAAAGTAAATGAATATTCGAACTATGCAATTTGCTTATTTCACAAACGTTGTTCATTAGTTTATTAATTTGTTTTGTTACTTTTTAGTCGCATTTTTAATCCATTGAACTCTACATTTCATTTGTGCTATGTTTGCATTTCAATCGCTAAATTCATCATTGGTCCAAACATAAGAAATTCCACAAAATTGTTGTTTCCTCTTATGCATTATTAAATTAATGAAATTAAACTTTTAATTGTGCTATTTGTCTGCCCATGGCTGTACATAGTATATCTTTGTCTCTGTATCTGTATCTTTAGCTGTAGCTATATCTGTGTATCTGTATCTGTGGCTAGGCTAATTTGAAGTGCGTGCGTGAGGTGCTTTGTGTGTGGCCCTCGTCTCCAGATACCACATCATCAGGTACCTGTGAGTCGCTGCCACACAAGCAACAACAAAGACAACTACAGTAAATTCAAATGGTTGACTGGACCTCAGTTGCCTTTATCCCTCTGTCGATCCCATAGGATGCGTTTGCTCGTCGCCCGAAAAGGCAAGGAAACCCCTTCTCAGTTATAATACAACTTTTTTTCTTTGTTTCTTTAATAATTTAAATAAAAAAAAAAAATTATAAGAATGCCACCAAAGTTGTGCGGCTTCGTGTGTGTGTGTATGTTTGTGTGTGTGTCAAGCGCAGACGCAGAGCCTAAACAATCACACACACACTCACACATACGGCAAACATGAGAATCGACCTCGGCCTCGGTGACGATGGAGGAACCACACACGATTTTTGTTTCTGCTTCTGCTTCTTCTTTTTCAAGCAGCGTTGGTGGCCGACGCGACGTCGCTGCCGCTGCTGCCGCCGCCACCGCTGCTGCTGTCGGCGTCAAGAATACGAGAAGACGCCAGCAGCAGCAGCAGCAGAAGCAGACAATCAGAATTAATTCTTTTTGCCTGTTGTTTTTTTTTGTTTTTTGTTTATACTGCATTTCTCTCTATATCTCTCTATTTTATTGCCTTTTTGCTTAATTGTTTTTGACCTTTCTCTTCTCTTTTCTGTTTTCCCCAATTGTTTGCTGTTCTTGTGCGACAATCAAAATATTATTCGAGCTCCTTTGACCTTTGTTCTTACTTGATAATTAACTGCAACAGTTTACGAGAGTTTATCTTATCTTAAGCTAATCAATTTATGACATTTATAGCAGCAGCAATTAATACAAATCTTAGCCACATTTTGGTATAGTATTAACTGAATTTAAGTGTCACACAATTACACGTACATATCTCGATTTTTTGTTGGCCAACTTGTACAAATTGTAGTTCCTAAACTTATAAGCAAACTTTCAAATGAGCTGCTAATCACACAGGGCCAAAGAAAACTAAAAAAAACTATTTTTTTTTCCCATTTGGAAACTGCGCAAACAGATAAACGAAATGTTGAAAAGATGAAGAGGAAGCAGCAGAAGCAGACCAGCCCAGGCCATCGTCAAGGCCCAGTTAAGAGAGCTGCGTGACAACAACAACAAAGACAACAAACAGACAGACAGACAGAGGAAAGAGTTGGCCCGAAATGTATGTGTGTGTGTGTGCGTCGCCCTAAATGAAGACAAATTGTAAATAAACGTAAATTTTGTCTTTAACCCAAAGAGTGAAAACTGCGCGGACAAACATTTAGCAGTCCGAAAATGTAATAAAAATAAATCCAAATGTGCCACAAAACTAAAAGCTGAATTACATCAAAAAAACAGAAAGAAAAAAAGTTGTTTAAATACACAAATTGTTGTTGCTCTGAACATTGAAATAAAAAGTCAAAATATATATAAGAAAAGAAGGCTAAAATGCGGGCGCCGTTGCCGCAGTTACGCACAACTTGTAAAGTTGTTATCTCTTCTCTTTGTGGTGTGTGTGTGTGTGTGTGTGTAGGTGTGTAATTAAGCGAAATTAGGGCGGCCCAAAAGACGCACGCCAAACAGTTGGCCAAGATGAAAAGATACACTCAAAAGCATCTTTTATCGCATAAATACCCTGTAAGCGCAGTTATGTGTTAGTTAGACCCTTTACTTTAAAAAAAAAGTAAAAAGGGTCTATTAAGTTTGTCAAAATGGTGAAGGAAGTCCGGCAGACCCCATAAAGTATATATATTCTTGATCAGTATCACCAGCCGAGTCGATATAGCCATGTCCGTCTGTCTGAATAAGCGCCTAGATCTCAGAGATTATAAGAGCTAGACTCACCAAATTTGGTATGGTGGTTCGCCTATGGGCTAAGCAGATCAAGTTTATCTGACATTTCATTTTTAAATGAAATATATTTATTTTTATTTTATTGCATTACATTAACTATTAAAGGTATTTACAATATATAGTAACTATAAAGGAAATCGAGTGCTTAAATATAATATTCATTTTCATATCATTTTTAAATGTATTTGATGTAATATTAATTGTGTAACATTTGAAATGTGCGTATTATCAAAAGAAACTTCCATTTGTAAGCGCACAATTATCGGTATTGTATTTAATTCTTAAAAACTAATTATCAGTAGATATTATCAATGAGAATCTTCTAATTTAAAGAATAGCAAATTGGCTAAATCCCATAATAAGTAAATCATTTAAAAGATCTAAACTGTTTATACTAATTCTTTTAGTCTAACATTATTTGTATAACTAACGATAGGTAAAGATACAAATAACTCAGAAATGTATCTTAATTTCTCTTGGTTTAAATGTTAAACCTTCAACTTGAACTTACAGGGTATCTCGTAGTCAGTTTACTACACACAGACACTATTCTTCTTCGCTGCAGTTATAGTTAGTTTTCGAAATGGTCTCTTTAAGGCAGAGTTATACAGACAGATATAAAGATCTGTATATGTATGTATGTAGAAAGAAAAAGAAAGCCACAAAGTGATGCCAAATTTTTGGAGTTCAATCAGCGGCAGCAACTTTAACGTTAACGTTAACTTTAACAGCAACTAAGCCAAGACGAGTGTGCTTATTGTTGTCGTTGTCTCTTTGTTGTTGTTGTTGTCGCTTTGTTGTTGTTGTCGCTTTGTTGTTGTTGTTGCTTTGCTTATTACGTCGCCTGCGCCGGCAAAGCTTGTGGCAGTCGCGCAGTCGTGCCCCCTTTTTTTTTGGCCATGTGACGTCGCCGTCGTCGTCGTTGCTTGCACAAAAAAAAAACGTGTCGCGCTTGTTATGTAATCGTCCCCAACGTACCGACGTCGCAGCTGACGTCGCTGCCGACGCCGACGTCAACGCTGGCTACAGTTTGTCATTTGTTGCAGTCGTTTTCTTTTATTTATGTATTATTATTATTTTTTTTCATTTATTCTTTTTTATCACAATTTTTTTTGGTGTTGCCAAAAAAGTTGTTACCAAAATGCAACTGCAACGGCAACTGCAACAGCGACAACTGTGGGCGATGCATGTTGAGTCTCTGTCTTGGACCCTCTCTTTTTCTCAGTCTATCTCTGTCTCTGTCTATCTCTCTCTCTCTGTCTCTCTCGCTGGCGCTTTGTCAGTCTCGCTTGTTTATAATTTGCTGCGCTTTTTAAGCATGAAAAAGAGGTGAAACTAATTTTTTTGTATTTTTTGTTGGTATTTTATTGGGAGTGTGTGGCTGTTAGACTTGTTAGCTGTTGTTGTTGTTGCTGTTGTTGTTGCTGCTGCTGCAGTTGGCCGCCTGGTGTGGAAATCCCTCAGAGTGTTTATGTAATACATATTTGTCATGGATTTTGTGCCATGTTGCAGCTTGTGGGCGCTGCCACACGTATAAATGTCACTCAGCTGCAACTTCGACTTTAGCTTCAGCTTCAGCTTCAATTCAATTGCAAATGCAAGGAGTCTTAACAATTAAGCTAGAGATTGCACAACGTTTGGTTTTGGAGGAGGAGACGACAATTGAAATTAGAAAGGCTGCAAATTTGGAGATCAAAATGGAAAACAAAGCTGCTGGCAGAGGGGTAAGGGGGGGAGGGCAGCGCCTGCTGCTGCTGCTGCTTTAGTTGTTGTTGTTGTTATTGTTGGCGTGAAAGGTGAAAGGTGTAGATAATCGGCTAACAACAACAACAACAACAACAGCAGAAGAAAAGAGAGTTTTGCCTCATGTGATAGCGGGTGAGATTTTGTGTATATAACTCTGTGTGTGTGTGTGTGTGTGCACACACACACTGACAATAACAAATCGCGGGTGGTTTCGTTTTTGTCTTTTGTTTTAAATACAAATCTCAACTCGACAAATTTTGCAACTCTCTTTTGGGTGTTACGAATTCAAGTGAAATCGCCCCGCGCCACCGAAAAAAAAGGTAAAAAGTGCATGAATCTTTTTTCTTTTTTTTCTTTTTTGGCTTTTTGGCTTTTTATTTTATTTGTTTGGCGAGTTTGTTTTGGGTCGAGTGTAGTTCCGGCATTGTTGGATTTGCCCAGCCAGCTGGATATGCAGGCGAGATTTAAATTGATTGGCAAAACGAAAGGAAATTGAATTTGAAATGCGAATCTAAGTGAGGAGATGAGTTGAAAATGGGAAGGGAAAGGGGGTGTTGGAAGTGAAGATGAGTATATAAATATGCATGTTTGTAAAATGGGAAATGAATAATAACTATTATACAAATATACGTATATTTGTATATAAGTATAACAAGTAAACAAATGTATAACAAATGTTATGTGATTGTTGGCAATGGCAATTGTCATGTAAAACTATAAATTTGTGTTATAACTCTTAACATCTATGGATTTAGAGCAATTGTTATACATAACTATACAGCTGTTATACACGTTATTGTTATACTTATGGAAATGTGATAAGTAAATTGTTTTTATTTAGAACTATATAAGTTATATGTTTCAGATGCTTTAAAAAAGTGATAATAAAAGTTGTGACAGCAATATTAATTGTTATACAGCATTGTATAACTTGTCAAGCATTCTCAGAGCTGTTATATTAACTGTTATAGACAATGATATCAACATTCTTTGTCAGACAAAACTATAAATTTGTAATATGACTCTAAAGATCCTTGGATTTAAAGCAACTATTCATAGAAGCAGGAATTGGAAAGCTTTTTACAGTTATATACAGCTGTTATACACATTATTGTTATATTTATACATGTTATACTTATGAAAATGTGATCAATAATTTGTTTATTTATATTCTTATACAGAACTGTATAAGTTTAATATATTCTGAACACATTTAAATATCATAAGTGCTAAAAAAAAGTGATGATAAAAGTTGTGACAGCAATATAAATTGTTATACAGCATTGTATAACTTGTCAAGCATTCTCAGCGCTGTTATATTAACTGTTATACACAATAAAATCAACATTCCTTTTAATTTCTGTGAGTTTAGTTGATTTACAACTACTATTTAAAGAAAACTGTACAAAACTGTTATACTATATGTATGTTATTATTACAACTGTTATATGAGTGAAATGCACATTCGAAATGTGCATGCTGAGACGATTAAACAAATAGTTATAAGCGTATTTCTTGCATTGCAATGCACAATAATTAACTGTTATACATTAAAGTAATAATAACCAATAATAATAATATATGTATGTATGTGTGTGTGTGTGTGTGTGGTAGATGGGAACTAAACACGAATAGTCATGCAACCAATGCCACACACTCCCCCAGGCAGCTTTTATTTGTATGAGTGTGTGTGTCCAGACATTTCTTTTACTACTTTTCCCTTTTGCCCCAAACGAAATTGTTTTAAGTGCGCCCAACGAATTTGAATTCAACTTTTGACTCAAAAGCCTAATCGAAGAATACGAAGGAGGAGGAGGGGGATGTGGGGGAAATGGGAAAGGGAACTGGACAAAAAGTGCTCATTGTTTTGCATAAGTTGAATGAAAGAGAAAACACGAGACAAAAAAAAAACGAAATACAGAGTAGAAAAAGCAGATCACCTTTCGTTTTTCACGCTGCTGAGAAAGTCATTAAGTGAATGCTCTCCCTCTCCCTCTCCCTTTGCTCTTCTTTCTCCCCTGTCCTGACAACAAATTAGAGTTCAAATTAAGTGATTATTATTATCATCATCTGTTATTAGTTCGTTCGCAGACTCCAAAAGACTGTGACTCAATTCCATTTCAGGCGACATCGTTAGCGTCTCATTTAAATGAAAGTTAAGCTCATCTACATACATATGTATCTATATATGTTGGGTATATAGATAGATACATTTATTATTATTATTATTTAGCAGTTACGATTGCTAGATACACTTTTAAATATACTTATTTTTTTCAATTTGTTGCATTGCACAATTTTCTATTGACTGCCCCAGAAAATTTACTTTTCACATGTCAAATGGAAACAGTTGCAAAAGTTGAAAAGCAAAAACCAATGACAAAACCAAATTTGTATGTTTAACTTTCCACTAGCCGCAGTCGCTGCTGCCGTCGCACTCGCAGTCGCAGTCACAGCAGGCAGCGGCGACGGCGACGGCAGCGACGTCAGTTATGTCATAGCAACAACGTCGCGACACCGGGAGCTGCTGCGATTTCCCTCAAGTGAAACTGAGCAGCATTTTGTATTTCTTTTTTTTTTTTTTTTATCATTTTTTGGAAAGCCTCAAAACGCTGCTGCGGTTGTAGGCCTCCTCAGCAGCAACAGCAACAGCAGCAGCAGCAACAACAACCGCAGCAATGAAATGAAATCGAAAGTCTGCGCATCCGCAATTAAAAATTTGACCGCGACTTTTAAGCGCCAGCAAAACGCAGGGAAATTAGAGGCGCGTTTTTTTATATATATATATATATTTTTGTTAGTGAATACTCGCCGCATATTCGTATTCGTATGTGACCTGCTTTTTTGAGTTTGAGTTAAGTTGTACAACAATAGCTGGCCAACTCCATCACTGACCATGCCCAACGGCCCCAAGTCGCTTACTTACAACTTTCGACATGCCTATGACATGTCGACTTAACGCTTACCCCTCCCTGCCTCCCCTTTCCTGCTTACACCTTAGCCCTCTTCACATTTAAACGCATACTTCACTGGCGATATTTGGGGCACGCACGCGTTGCGACCACAAAAATTTTCGACGTTCGTAATGTGAAAAAAAAAAACCTAAGAGCAAGTCAGTCAGTTCACGACTGCGAGTTACTCAGCATTTAGATAGATAATAAAAAAAAGAGAAGAAGATTCACATTAGAAAGATCCACATGAATAATTAACTTATCTATATATAGGTAGTTTAAAATGTTTTAGAAATGAGTGGAAATCAATAGGCAAATCATAAAACATATATCAGTTGCACTTAAGTAATATCCAAATACCTCAAGTAATTGTTAAGACTAAGAAAACAATTCACTTATCTAATTTATTAATATAATAATATATAATTAATATATATTAAATATATTTAATTAAATATACATACTGTAATATTTCTTAAAAAGGAGAGACATTCAAAATCAAGTTAACATACAACATTCTTATATCAATTTCTAGCTTCAAGAATTCAATATATTCAGCTATATCTCAAACCCAAGGTAAGCTCTAGCAATTTACTTATAATAATTTGTCTTTCCCACAAACAAACAGCTCAATTTAAGTTAATATTCTTTTCAAGGATTTAAAATATATCAAGATCAAAGTGCTAAACTCGTATTTTTAATACCAATTTATATAATGTATCTTAAGATTGATACAGCTCGTTAAATGTATTTTTAAGGCATTAAAACATTACGAAAATTTGTCCAAAAATTCGCAGCAGGAATTTAACTGGTTAAGTGCTGTAGTTTTTTCGAGAAAATGAATAATTGCGAATACTGTTTAAATGGGTCGACTTCGATCTTCCAACACGTAGTTGATCGAGTTTCGCTGACGCGTAATCAATTTAAATAAATTATAATTACTCACACTGTTTTTTTTGTTCGTTTATCAAAAGAGAATTGCAGCTGTGAAAGCCTCTACATACCTGTAATCAGAAAAGACAAAAAATATATCATTAATTAATTGTATACAATGAAAGGAAATTCCCATTCTCATTCCCATTTCCATTCCCATTCGCATCTTCCTGCTTCTTTCTTTCGTTTAAAAATTTTAAAGCAATGCCCGAAATGTACTTAATGCCGCTGAACATGCCATAAAACCGTCAATATCATGGCCAACATTTCATCTTTTATATTCTTCTTGCAACATCATATCAAATACTTGTAATAAATTATGTCTGTCTGTCTGTCTGTTGGCCATCAAACGAACGAAAGAAATCGAAGACAACACAAAGGGAAATTGGACCAAAGTTCGAAATCCATTTGGATATCTACATGAACTCAATCGAAAACAATAACAAATAACATAAAATAATGGTAATTTTTTAATACATAATAGTAAAGAAAAACAGGCTGAACTGAGCACTGTGATATTAATCTTGCCATAAATCAAATGGCAACAGGCGCTGTCACGTCAAAAGCTGACAGCGAACATGGAACTTGGTTAAATGTTCGAGCCCTAAAAAAGAGAACTGTCAAAGGTAGTATTTGTGCACAGAGTTAGGTTAGGTAGGGCGTTTGTTTGGTATTTTTTAGATGATCTCATGATGTATTCGACATTGTTGAGATTCAGTGCAACAACCGTTTGTTTGGGGTCAAATCATCTCGCTCTACAGCTCCACAATGCGTTGCCGAGTTGATTCTCTGGCAATGAGCCAACATTTCAGTTGTTGTTGTAGTTATTGTTGTTGTTGTAGTTGTTGTATTCGGCTCATTTCAAACACAAATATCAAACAGCTCGAGTTGAAACAATAAATAACGCACGCATATTTGTCCATTGCCATGCTGATGTTAATGTCGTTTCTATTTGACGCTCATTGACTGTCGGCCATAGTTTCACGGCCAGCGCTGTAGCCTCAGAGGCCTCCCCTTAATATAGGCATAGTTTGCAGAGCTCGGAGTGAAAACCAACATCGTTTCGCTTTACCTTGTCGAGTGCTATTAATGCTGTTGTTGTTGTTGTGTAGTTGTTGTTGTTTGTTTTATTCACACAAATTTCACGGCAATGGCCAACAATCTTTGCACTGTCGTCGAATGGCAGTTGAAATTGTTTTCTTTCATGAAAAATGTGGCCAACAATTTTTTGGAAAACTGCGAAATTAAGTTTCCTAACCAAAGCATCAAATTAATCCTTAACTGTTAATTAGTCTTAACTATTTTAGGCAAATTTCTATGAACGAATTTCGAAGCAGCAGCAACAGTTGATCGCGACTTTCACGCGTGCGATTTTAAACGCTGGCAAAACGCATCGCTGCACAAATTTGCATTTACCAACACTACAAAAATAACTGAAGAAAAAACAAAATAGAGACCGTCACATTTTCAGCATGCAAATGGGAAAGCAGCAGCAGCGAAACTAAAGACAACAGCAACAACAACAATCGCTGACAACTGTCATAAATATAATTCGAGCTCTATTGAGCTTTGTTGTTGTTGTTGTTGATATTGTAACACACACTTCCACACACACACACAAACACATACACAGAGAGAGAGAGAAACAATCTCCAATGATTTCTCCTTTAAAACAATTTTTGGTTTTTCACTTCCAGCTGTTCCCTTGCTTTATATAACAGCCCATAAATTGAAACAATGCGACGCTTGAGCCAACTTAGATACATTTGTATCTCCCAGATACAACTACTCTACACTCACTTGTAAATAGTCTGTGTTGTTGTATTTGTTGTGCTTTCCAGCTCTCAAGAAGCTTTTCAATGTTTTATCACAGTGCCTGTCACACAGCAAAACATGTGCTGACTATCTGTATCTATGCCTCAATACAAACACACACACACACACAAACACACACACATAGGCATTTGTGTAGCTTTCGTCGCACATGGATTTTGGAGGCCGAAAGATATAGTAGACTGACAGCAAATGTTTGATTCGACTAATTGTTCGGCATGTGGGGAAAAGGCATTTTCTGTGCGTGCCAATATTAATATTGTTGCCGTATTTCCCTCTCCCCCCCTCTCTCTCTCTCTCGCTGTCTCTATCTGTATAGATCTTCCACTCTTACCTAGAAGTAAAAACTCTTTCAAGTATCTTTTGATTTAACTTGTTATTTTAAATTCGTTTTAATAAAACGATTATGCAAATAATCTATTTCAAATCTAACCCCGTAAATAATGGAATTTGGAAAAATAATGGGAATTAGTTAAGACACTTAATTATGTCTCTGTCGCCTTCCTGCTTAAAGGGTTAATAGCTAAAGGAGGGTTAAAGAGTTCTGTTAATACTTTTTGTTAAAAATACATATTGATCTTAACTTAAAGCGTGAAAAAGTTCACTTATATTAATTCACAGTCAATATGTCTAGGGTATCTTCTGTCTAGGGTATCTTCTGTCTGGGGTATCGCTTGATTCTAATAGGGTTTCATCTTTATTTGACAGTTCATTGCAAACTCTTATTAATTAACAAATAACATATACTATTTAATGCCCTTTGTTCACTTTGTATAAAGTTTGTATGTTCAAGTCAAGCACGCTTGATTTCCCTTGATTTAAATATGTTTTCATATGTTTCTCATCACTTTTCTCAATACATTTTTTATCTTTCTGCTTGCTAATTGATATAGACTATATCTGCCTTTAACTGGAGTTTAGGGCGTGGCACAAAGTACAGTGGACAGTGTGTATTAACTACTGTAAACGTATCGTTGTCGTAAACTTGAACATGACATTAAAACGCGGTTTCTGTAAGGTTTTTTTTTTAATCTGACTCTGTGTTGTTGTTGTTAATTGTTTTTTTCTTCTTTCATTTTCGTAGTTTTGGCCAAGTTTTGGGTTACGGTTTTACAGTATACGGTTTTGTTTTTTTTTGTATTTGGCTTGGTTTTTATGTTGGCACGTAGCGCAAAATGTGTGCATTTTAATGGTTGAAATTATGGTTACTTTATTGCGTTATTAATAACATTTTGATTGCATCACGTACGCACACGCATCGGTGGTGTCATCGACAATTGTCTTCTTCTTATAATTCACGTCTCGGTAGGCGGGTGGGGAAAGGAGAGCGAAAGGCGAGAAGGGGGTATACCGGGAGTTCCACTCACGTTTCGAATATGCGACCACGTAAATGGGAAATGGCATGGAAAGTGGTGCACAAACTGTAACTGTATGTGTACTACTATAGCCGACTCCTCCTTGGTTTTTGTTGGGTTTCTGTTACTGTTTCTTTTTCTGTATCTGTATCTGTATCTGTTTCGGTTTCTGTCGATTTCGATGTCTTTGCAGCTGAGCTAAACGAAGGGCATCCCAAGTAGAAATCGTGCCGAGCTGCAGCCTTGGTTCACTTTTGCTTTGGGTGTCTTATCAATTTTGGCCGCGTCGAGTGCCGTTTTCAGTTAATTTTCCGTTTTTTTGTGTTATTGAATTTTTACAACTGCCATAAGTAGGTCAAACATACAGAAGATACACAGATACACAGATGCAGGAAGATGATGATGAGGAGCAAAAAAAAGACAAAAAAAACACAGACAACATTAAAGTTTCATGCAAAGAGCGTATGTAATTTTCGCCGTTCATTATTCTCTGCCTTAATTGGATCTGTGGCATCTCCAAGAAGTACTTATGATCAAAGCAAAAGGGATAAACCAGCACAACTATTGATGAACGTATCTTTTTCTTTCTCCCCTTTCGGCCAGCTTCGGCCACTGAGAACACGTTGAGCGACAACTTAACAGCAGGAGGGCCTTGTGGCAGTTGATTCTTTGTTGCAAGGACTGGAAATTGTCAAGCAACAACCTTGAAAGCTATTTTCAATAGAATAATGAATAATATAAAAGAAAGAACGATGGAAAAAGAGGGAGAAACTGCAAAGAGATACGACAGCACGACAACATTAAATAACTTGTAAGTTATGACAACAACAATACATTTATGATATCTTCACATTTTGAAAGCAAGTTATGTGCTTTAAATGTGACCAAGGTGTGACATACATGGCATACGTATGTGTCCACATTAGAATCTTAGTCCCAAGCAAACAATTCTTCATATTTTCTCCCGTTGTATTTTGTGTTTGCTTTTCGTTTTGGGACTTTGCTCTTTGCTTTGATGTTGGGCGCTGTCGATCTTCTACGTTTTCTATACCCTACAATAGCCTTGGAGATCCAAAAAAACAAAAGGAAGTTACTTTTCCAGTGTTGGGTAACATTAGATAGTTTATTTACAGTTTTGCTAGCTGCTTTGTTAATGCTGGAAAGTATCTAAAAACATATATAAATGAGTTTCTCCACTTGTGAATGTCATGAAATAGTAGATATAAGAACATATATATATTAAACTTTAAGCAACAGATCATTTAGTTAATTTTCCAGTGTTGCCAAGTATCTAAGGAATTACAGATATACCAGTTCCTTCATCTACTTCCATATAAAGGTAACTCACATTGGAAATTATCTTGATAGATATTAAGATATCAACTTGAATGCATCATCATTATTTCACTTTTAATCTTATCAAGTTAAAAGAATATGCAGAGTATCTGTGAGTCAAGCACTCTCGACTGTCAAAATTCTTTGCGTATTTCTTTTGGTTTTTTTTGTTTTTTGTTATATTTTATTGTTTTGACGAACTCAGGTTGTTTTTGACCATGAACCCATCATAAGTTTCAAATGCCGCACGCTTTGGACTTCTCGGGGTTTTCGGTTTTTGGTTTCGGGCAATGTTTGCCATAGAATGTGTCTGGCATACTCCGAGCTCTGGCCGTAGTTTCATTTATAGCCTCTTCGCACTGTTTCCTCTTTCCTCTTTCCTCTGCCTTTGAAACTCACGTTTACTTTGTTTATTTAAATGGGCGGACTATTTGAACTCATTTGACTCTCTTCGTATACGCTTTTTTTTTCTCTCCTCTTCTTCTTTGGCCTTATTGAAATTTGTCATAATTTGGTGGGTTTAGACGGCATAATTAACGAGCTGCGTGTAGACGGAGTTTGCGTGTATGTGTGTGCTAAGTAATTATGAACGTTAGAAGCCAAAGTCTTTTCTTTAATATCCGTGCATATTATCGCTGTCTGTTTGTCCGTCTCAATGACCATTCGGGGCATTAAACGTGCGATGAGCTCCCCAAACTTTTAGGGCGTCGTAGTCGTCGTTTTTTGTAGCCCGGTTTTAATATTGCTCGCGGCGATGCCAGTTCTTTTACTGCTGGCCTTGGATTCTATCAAATTGTGAAGAGAATTTCGTACAACGAATAAAATTATTATGGATGATTTGGATGCTTGGTAATTTGCATATATTAAGAGATAATTGTGCCATGATACATGGCATACAGTTGCGGGGGAAACTAAAGAAACAGAGATAAAACCGATTCTTGTACATTTTATGTTTCATTTCAATCGTTTCCATTAACTGCTAGCTTGATTTGTAAATGTACATATATATATTCCATAATAAACTATTTTATTTAGCTGGGTTTTCTATTGTACTTGGATGTTAGCAAACAAAAAGTCTGCTGAAATTAAAGTAAAGGAACTTATTTCGTTTAAAGATTCATTTCAATCGGTTTCATTGACTGCTAACTTGACTTGCCGTGTGATTTTAAGTGTTTCATCAATTAAAATATTAACATAAAGGTGGCAGAATAATCATCAATTACAAATTATAATTAATTTGCATCGCTTTAATCGTTCAATCCACCAAATGTTTCATCAACAGATGACACAAATCATTCATATAATCAACTAAATTCAATTTACGTTTCATTCCCATCGTTGCAGTCAACTAATAACTTGATTTGTGCCTTTTTAAGTGTTTCAACAACATAAATATACGTGTAATTCGATCAGAGTTAAGCGCTTAAAGGGTAGAGATCACAATTTAAGGTCGCATAATTTAAGCACTTATTAAACAATCTAAATAACATTTTGTGCATAAAATCACAACAATTTTTCAGTCTCGACGCGTGTAAGATAGCATCGTGTGCATTGTTCCAACCCAAGACACTTGAGAGCGTTACGGGGCCGGGAAAATGTGAGGTTGACACAAAAAGGGATCTTTTTTCGATCCCATGACGATGACAGACAACAACGATGACAAACTACAAGAGGAACACGAGATGGCAGCGGGAGGGGGAGGACAAGAAAAAAAAAACATCAGACCATCAAGTCAAATAAAGTCAATTGAAGTTGCGCACAATGGGCAGATAAAAAGTGAAGGCAACAACAACAGAATTAAATAAAAGCGCAGACAGCGACGGCAGCAGAGGCGGAAAGCAGAAAAGCAGATCAACATAAAATGAAAATAAATCAAAATGTAAAAAAATTTTGCATAAAAAGCAAAGCGAGCAGCAAAAGAAAAGAAAAAAAATAAATAAAATAAAAAAAAACTCGGTCGCTGAGGATGCCAAATGAAACTTTTCACCATTTTGCATAACAATTTGTATCTTTCAGTGGAGCGCGTTAAAGCAATACAACAAAAACAACAACAACAATAACGACACAAGGGGCCAACTTTTACTCGTTGTTGCTCAACTTTAAATTTGTGAGGGACAAAGAGACAAGCAGACAGTGGGACAGACACGGCAGCAGACAGAGGCCATAAAAAGGGATTGGGATTGGTGTTGGGCTAGGGTTTGAGATTGGCACCGGGAATGGGAATTGAGGGGAGGAAGAGGGAGCTGAAATGAAACCCATTGCATGCCAGATGCAAAAGATATTGAGATGTGTAAGTGTGTGTATCTCTGTGTGTACTTAAATGTGTGGAAAAGGCGGAGGCAACGAAATTAACTCAAACTGTCGACAGGCCGAGAGAACATCAGCAATGACGAGGACACCTTGTTGTTGTTGTTGTTATTGTTGTTGTTGCACTCTCTTTTCCCATCTTCCCCTGCCTTGGCTGCAACAAACTCAAGTTTCAATTTAAATGCAACTGACATTAAATTTACTACTTTGCCACAAAGCTGGAGACTACTGTATGTAGAGTATGAGTATATCAGATGGAGAAACAGGGGAGAATGCAGAGAGATAGCAAGAGGGAGACAAATAGATAGAGTGAGAACAGGACAGTGTTTCTCTCTGTGTCGTTTTTTGGTTGCAAGTTTGCAATGCGACTCGCAACCGTTCCGCAGTCTGCAGCTGAAGTTGAACCGGGGACAACTCCGGCAATCAGCTGGCGGAGTCGGAGGCGGAGACAAGGTCTGTGTGCAGACATTGTTGTCGCTGTCTGGCAAACTAAATTTAATGAACTGGCGCAGCCATAAAGCGCAACTTATCGAATACACTGCACAAATGTAGGGGGCACACATACAGTCTACACTTTAAAGACTGCGCATAACAGAGAAGATAACTTTAAGTTTTGTCTCTTAACAAGAGAAACAACTACAACTAAGTATATATTTGCAAATTCTTACCCAACTCGTAATACATTTTCATTGTCATTTCTATAGCATTTGCCACACTGTGCCTGGCTCTTAACGGTGCACACACTTTATGGTTTATGTCATTTAATTTCTGGTTCAATTGTGCAATAAACTTAAAACAACTAACAATTCACAAATGCAAATTCTTTTCAACAAAATCAACATGTGAGTCAGTTTTGCTTTATTCCAACAAGAATCTGAAAAAAGATCGCAATTTTCAAGTTGTATATTCAGCTTAGGACAAATCTACAAGCTTAAGACTTGGCATAATTATAACTCAGTGTTAAATATATATTTCTTAGAGCAGACAGTAGTAAATTTAATAATAAGTGTTCTATTATTATTGCTGAACTCAGAAATACAAATAATATATAATTTATCTTTATTTTGTGGTTCTTTTATTTTTCTTTCAAATGTTAAACAACAATATGCTTATATTTAAAGTATTCTTGAAATAATTACATTCTCTTTATATAAAAGTATATAATATTAATTAAAAAATATAATCAATTTGTATCTTTAAATATTTGTTAAGTTATTTGCTTGCCCCATTCATTCATTTCAGTTTAAAATGCAACTTTATCTATACTATTTGAACCTTACCTTCACTATTAACCTCCCAGCTAATTATAAATTAAACAAACAAACTTTAAGCCCTTAACAATTAGTTTAAATCCAAAGTTACTTTATAAAATCAACTATTGAACGAAATATAAATAGGTAAATAAATAAACTGCAACTCTGGGCACGTCTAGCTGCCTTTTCGGGTCGCCAGTCGTGTGGGTGTCTCCAAATGCAACAAACGACATTTGAACAAATAAAATCAAGCATACGAAACAAAGCACAAAAAACAAAGTCAAAATAAGAAAAGCCCAGAGACTAGAGAATGCCATGAAGCAGCTGCGCTTAGGCAATTGAGATAAAGTTGCCTTTTGAATTGGAGACAAGCGACAAGAGACAAGCAACATGGGACATGGCACATGGGACAAGGGACAACTGTCATTTGTTGTTATTGTGCTTACGCTTTTTTCGTGTTTGGTCAACTTTATTTCATTTGGGGCGAGGCACCCACATGGGAAACTGACTTGGAACGAAACTCTTTATGATATCCATCATTTAGCGCCAACAGGAAGAGAAAGTAATGCATGCCAAGTTGTTGTCGCTGTTACTGCAGTTGAAGAGAGATAGAGATACAGTGAGACAGGGAGAGTGGGAAGGGGTAAGACTCGCTCTCACTTCATAAATTTCAAGCAGCAAGGTGTCAAGTTAATGCCAAGCTGAGGACGCTGCTCCAGCTTCGACTTGGCCAAGTGAATGACAGTTGCCACCTTGAACACGGCTGCTGTAGCTGCCGCTGCCGCCGCCGCTTGTTGTTGCCGCTTGTTGCACCAACTGTCATCGGCCAGTGCCAAAAGCTTTCATTTGCCGCTGTCGCTGCAGTCGACGTCGCAGCTGGCGTCACAATTGGCAGCTGAGGCATTTGAAGCTGGATCTTCAGCTTCAGCTCTTTGAAAGCAAATTTCATTTCTTCATTTGATTTCGTTTCTTGCTCGCTCAGTTTTTCAGTATGAGTGTGTGTGTGTGTGTGTATCTGCTGTGTGTACTTTCATTACTTTCATTTGAGTGAAAGATACTCACGCTGACTGCGCGAGCGTGCGATCGCCCAGCATGCGCCAACAACCGCGCTTGCCTCAACTTGCGACTCGTTGCCACCGCAACACTTCACCTCTCTCCACCTCCCCTCCCCCCACCATTCTCTCCTCCCACTTGCTGGCCGTGGCTCGTTTTCGATTTTTAACCACTCGTCGCTTCGCTTTGGACGTTTTCATTTCACCAAAAAGGACCAATTTCAATTTGTACAACGACTCGACTCAACGGCTTTCAAATAGCCACAAAATATTGTTGCTAATTATATGTATGTGTGTGTGTGTGTGTGTGTGTGTATACTTGTGGCAGCTGCAACATCGCATAAACAGGAAGTGAGTTTTTACTTAAATTCACTTTTACTCGTACTTTAAACACGTTAACAGCGTTTGCTTTGGATTTACTATTTCAATGACGCTTTTCTTTTAAAAGAAAAATAAAATAAAATAATATTAATAATATAAATAATATGTTGTACAATTTTCTATATTTTATTAATTATAAAATCATTAAAAACTGTAAATTTAGATTTATTAAATCCGCTGAAACATAAAGCTCGAATTTATGTATTTAAATTTATATTTATATCGATACTTTTGGTTTAAATAGCATTTTTAAATGAAGTAAGCTTAAAAATAGTTTAAATTAATAAAGTAAATGTATAATTTACATTCATTCACATTATATCTGATCATAAAAAATAACAGATACCAATAAATATAAATATATTTCAAGCTATCAATATTGTTAACTATTGTTAAAGTTGCTGTTATTCCTATAGGAATCATATGATAAGGCATAAGATAAACTTCAAATAGCCCAAAAACTCAGCTGTATCTTTAGTTCAACTAGAAAACCAGCTAATTTCTTAACCAAGCCCAGGCCCAAAGTTAAAGTCCTAGGTTTCTTTATGGTCTCGAGTACATGAATGCTCGTAATACTTTCTAACGACTATCAAATTTCACAAAGTGAGTGTCAAACGATGTAAATGAAGCGATAGGCTGGCTTTTTACAAGAATTTGGTGAAAGCTACAACGATAAGCTGGCATAATTTTCACGCTTTTCCGGCGAAGAGGCGCCCCGAAACTAACGAACGAAAAAACAATCCAAACAACAGATGACAGCACCCAAACACACAACAAGAACTGATTTACTATGCAAATTAAAAGCCAGCAACTTGGGAGGGAAACAAAAAAAAAACAGAAAGAAAACATAAAAAAAACAACACAAGTTGAAGCATAGGAAAAACCTTTGTGAAATGATTAACTGTAATTAGTAAGAAGTTCTGCGGCGTGTCACGAAGACGGGCGGGAAAATGACGAACGAGATCAAAATAAGCAGATAACTGAAAAAGCAGGCAGGCAAATGCGATATAATAGAAGCGATTAACAACAATGAAAAGAAGAAATAAAAAACAGAAAACTAAAAAAAAAGGCAAACAGATGACGACAATGATGATGACGACGACGATGATGTTGAGTGGATACCGTCGGATTATACTTATTAACAATGCAGAAGCGATAGTAGATTATTTTTGAAGTAAACGAATTGTAAATGCCCTTAAAAATTAAATATAAAAATATAAGTATGAATATAAATATAAATATAAATATAAATATAAATATAAATATAAATATAAATATAAATATAAATATAAATATAAATATAAATATAAATATAAATATAAATATAAATATAAATATAAATATAAATATAAATATAAATATAAATATAAATATAAATATAAATATAAATATAAATATAAATATAAATATAAATATAAATATAAATATAAATATAAATATAAATATAAATATAAATATAAATATAAATATAAATATAAATATAAATATAAATATAAATATAAATATAAATATAAATATAAATATAAATATAAATATAAATATAAATATAAATATAAATATAAATATAAATATAAATATAAATATAAATATAAATATAAATATAAATATAAATATAAATATAAATATAAATATAAATATAAATATAAATATAAATATATAAAATATAAATATATAAAATATAAATAAAAAAATATTTAAATTAAATAAAAAAATATTTAAATTAAATAAAAAAATATTTAAATTAAATAAAAAAATATTTAAATTAAATAAAAAAATATTTAAATTAAATAAAAAAATATTTAAATTAAATAAAAAAATATTAAAATTAAATAAAAAAATATTTAAATTAAAATATATTTATTTTTTTAAACTTAAAACATAACTAAAGTACTCTTAGCAAAAAGTATATACACTGAATG